>JBCJKH010023346.1:0-16132 GCA_039877255.1 Loriculus beryllinus | reverse complement strand
TGGCGGCTCCTGGGCAAGTCCTGTCGAGGACTCGAGGCTCCCTCCTCGGTGGCTCTTGTCGCTCTGAGGTGAGGCTCCTGGACGCTGATATCCCCCCGCTTCGCTCCGGTGTTGTAGGCGTCCTCTCTCAAGCAGCTCACCCCAGCAATTCAATCATAAAGAGTTTTGTAGCTGATTTATCTATGTGTTTTCTAATTAAATCAATTAAGAGGAACTCTGGTAGAAAACGTCAAACAAATGTTAGTCAAACATTACTGAACTATGAAAATACGCAGTAGCAGGGCAAAAGGGATAGCTGCTTATAACTGATTGGTATCTTATTAAGGCAGGGCACTAAAAAGAACTTGCAAACATGATTTGGAATTGCACTACTTTATAATGTTTTTTCCCCTTCAAACCATAACTGCAGAAGACTTCTTGAACTACTCAGGATCAAGCCAGACTAGACCCACCAGGTAGTGAACTCTTCCTTATAATTCATTGTAGTGTAATTCTAGGCCCATTTTGGTTTACAGTTTATGCTGGAATTAAGCCGCTGGAATTAAGCCACTGGAGCGCAGACGTTGCCTCTGGCAGTCACTGATACAGCAAGTCAGTTTAGGTCACTCCAAAGGTCTTAATCACACCTGGCAGCAAAAGCTGGGTGCAGGAGGAAAAGTTCTTCAAGCATCAGCTGAGTCCCTGGGTATATTTTTTTCCCTTCCCTTTTACAACATCAATTCTTTTGAAGACATCCACACAGATTACCTAAAAAACTGTTCCTACAATTTAGCTGGGTTGCCATGCTCACACATCTGCATGCAAACATTAAAACAAGACTGAGTAAATTCTTTGTGAGAGAAAAATTTGTAGTCGGTCTCCACATTATAAAAAATGTATGTGACTCTGGGCGTGCATACTGTGCACAAAGCAATAGCAGAGTCTGGTCTTGGATACAATTTAGATAAAAGAGTATTGTGGGTGAAAATTGTGTGGATCAGAGGAGATAGTCCTTGGAAAATTAAGAAATTGATACATGTGAGTAGCTACTTTAGTTATTTATTACTCCACAAGAATAAAGTAAAGAGATTAGCTACCAGGAATTATCTCCCAGACTGAGCTTTAGTATTCACCTAGTTTGTTCCACAGAAGCAGAAGCAAAAGTGCACATAGTTCACCAATTCAAATAATGTGCTCTCGAGCAGCATTAACCTTAGGATACTTTCTGTTACTCACTACACTTTCTTAACTAGTACCATTTGCATTTAGACAATACAGTAGTCTTGTTAGCATTCCCAATTTAAAAATCATCCTTTATCCTTGGAAAATTTAAATTGCTCCTTTATATCTTTATTTATTGGGATAAAGAGTCCAGGCAGTCAAAAAATTTTAAAATACACTTCAGCCAGTGTTTAAATTTTAAATATTAGACAGGTCCTCATAAGAGGTAATGAGTAACCAGAGGCCAAACTATAGCAGCATGCATCAGCTTTCGTTCAGTCTAACATAAATTGATCTTTGCTTAAATTGAGTAAGGAAATTTCCTGAGCAAATCTTCAGACTTAGGTCTCATTAGAAAAATATTCTTTTTACTGATATAAGAAAGGAATTTGTCTCATAAGTACAGCACGCTGAAAGAAAGCAGGACTATCTCATTCACAAATACAGGAAGGTCTCATTGAGAAACAGTCCTGTGCAAATTTAAACAGTTTACACTTCAGTTCAAGCGAACATAAGCAGTGACAATGCTGAGCAGCAGAGCACTAAATCCATTCCACAATGAGACAATGGTTACTTACACTACTGTGTGTCAGCAGTTGTTTGATCGCAGGATCACAGAGTGGGCTAAGCTGGAAGGCACCTCTGGAGATCATCTAGTCCAATCACCCTGCCCAGAGCAGGATCACCAAAAGCAGGTTGCCTGGACTTTTAATATCTTCAAGGATAAAGACCCCATCACTTCTCGTTGCAAGCCATTCAGTGTTTGGTCACTGTCAAGAGTGAAAAAACCAGTGTTTCCTCATGTTCAGAGAGTACCTCATGTGTTTCAGTTTGTGCACATTGCTTCTTTTCTGGCTCTGTCTACTGCCTTCCACCTAGTATCTACACCCATGAATAAAATGTTCCTGAGCCTCCTTTTCTCCAGGCTGAACAGTTCCAGCTCTCACAGCCTTTCCACATGGTTTAGATGCTTCAGCATCTTCATAGCCATTTGCTCAACTCACCCCAGTATGTTCATACCCCCCTGAATTGGAGAGTCCAAATGTGGACTCCCCAGTGCTGAGGAGGGTGCAAGGATCACATCGCTGACCCACAGGTCATGTGGTTCTGTTCTTGATGTTGCCCTTGAGAAGCTGTTGATCTTCCTTACTTCAAAGGTGCTTTGCTGGCTCAAATTCAGTTTCTTGTCCACCAGGACCCAGTTCTTTTTCTGCAAAGCCTTTTTCCAGCTGATCAACCTGCAGGGTCTGCCACTGCAAGGTTACACAGTATAGACATGCAGAGTAACAGATCAGTTTTTAGTTCTCTTTTTCAACAGCTTTTTCCCCCCACCATTTCTCTTCTAGAAGAAAACAACCCAAATGCTCAGCCATTCATCCTATATCATTTTTTAAACTTCTGATTATTTTTATTACTCTCTTACATGCTGTCTCCAATTTATCAGCACCTGCTTTATAATAAAACACCCAGGATTGGCCACTAAGCTGAAACCTTACTACTGCAAATTTAGAAGTTGCCATAACCTAAATACAAAACTCATGTTAGCATATCCCAGAATGACATCTCTCATTTGCATTGTGCTTATTCTAAAATAGTTTGTATTCACTCAAATCCTTCTTTTCCATGTTAAACATAGTACTTTGCTTTATGCTAGTTCTTATCAATGAGTCCTTATTCTGCAGTTTTGTGCAATGTCTTCTTGATGCTCATCATTAAATCACCCTGGCACAGAGCAGTTGTATTCTCATCTTCACCATGAACCCAGATGTATCACATAGAAAGAAAGTGTTTGCAACAGAATTGTTTCACTTCCAGTGCAGGCTTTGCAAAATAATAAGTAAAATGGTAGAAATTATATAGTCCAGTATATTCTAAAATAGGGAAAATTATGACAACCCATGGAGCAAAATCTTCCCCAAAAGAGTAAATTAATTTCCAAGTTCATGAAGACACATTGCTGTCCAGGCCAAGTAAAAATTGTGAATTAATACAAAATGCTATTGAAGGCAATAATTTAATTATTTTACATGCTTAATTGCTCATGTATAAGATATAAACCATGTTAAATAAAAAAAAAAAAAAACCTAAGAAAAAAGGAAAGTTACATGTTGACACACATGTTCAGGCTAAGGAATGTAATATAAGGATAGGCATAAAATAGAAAAGGGAAAAAGAACTTCAACAAACTGGAAGAATCTTAACTGGGTGTCCTGGGTTCAGCAGTAGCAGTCATTTTTCTCCTTCCTAGTAGCTGGTACAGTGCTGTGGATTTTTTTACTTTAGTCTGGGAACAGTGCTGATATCACACCAGTGTTTTCAGTTGTGATGTTTACTTCCATCAAGGACTTTTTCAGTCTTATGTTCTGCCAGGGAGGTGGGGCGTGGGAACTTGGGAGGAAGCAGAGACAGGACATCTGACCCAAACTAGCCAAAGTGGTATTCCATAGCTTGTAACGTGGTGTTTATTTAGCTGACATTAGTCCCTCCTTGCACTGTGGTTGCTGCAAGTGGCAAGTAAATACCTATTTCAGGAATCTCAGTCCAAATATCAGAATCTGTTCCAGCATAGCAGCTATCCGCTTGCTATGGATAAAACAGCCTATCTACTGATAAAAATTCAATCAAAGATTCTGTTATAAGGTCAACAATCAAGGTTTTTTTAAAAAAAACTATTGAGCCCCTTGAAGATTAAGAATTATCCAGTGTCTAACATGCCATCAGTACTCACAAACAACAGTGGTATGTGCACAACTTGCATCTATTCAACACAGGATTTAGGTGTCTTGAGCAACCGCAGTAATACTTCTAAGTAAGTAAAAGGTACATGAATCATATTATTACTAGAGACTTACTAAGCCTTTAATGTCTTTAAGTTGCTTGTTAGCCATTACTTGCAAGTTAAAACCTATATAATTCTTATAGCTAGAAACATTCTAAATGAGACTGCACAGAAAACTGTAGGAATCAATCCTGAATTGGCAGAAAAACTGACTTTATAAAGACTAATATACCATTTCGTCACTAACTTCTACAGTTCTTTGCCTTCACTGTTTCTGTGGAAAGCCTGTGTTTGATCATTAATACCATGTTTTCATGAGCTGATTTGTAATGTTAGCTTTAATACTTCTCTGAATCTGCTCTTACCTTTAAATACACATCTATCTATTCTGCAGGCTTTTTTCCTAGGTGACTTTTTAGATTGTTTTGAGAAAGAAGAAGGTAAGAATATTCAGGCAACAAGCTCCCCAAGAATTAACCTCTTCTTACTTTGTAACTACATAGATATTATACAAAACTGCTAGTAGCCACTGGGTCCTCTTCAGGCTGAGAGAACTGAGGGAAAACACTGAGACTGAATGCAATCTGTGATTAAACTTAATTTGAGTTAATGACATTCTCTACATCCACAATATAGATTAACTCATAAAAATATTCAAGTAATACTATTTTAACTGAGATCTTATCTTACATGTCCTACCACTTAACTTGATCCCACACATTAACAGCAAAATGTATCAAAGCCAACAACATGACTGAGTAGGCGGATGATCATGGAAGAATCACTCTCAGTCAGCATTCAAAATCACTTAGGGAATTATTTGTTACTTATTTTTAACTGTAAAGAATTTGGATAATTAGTTCATTAATACTTATCCAATGCACAGCAATCAGGATTTGAAATCAATAAGTTAATTAACACAATTACCACATGTGTTAAAACTAAAAAAGGGTCATTACTGTGGTTTAGTAAGGTTGAAGAAACACTTTTTTACAGCTTCAGCTGTATGCTAGTAGGGAAAAGCAGTGCTCAGAATCTGATTTTGTCCCAGTAAAGTGGATAGGAGTTTTGATGCTGAGTTCAAAGGCAGAATCATGTCTCAACAAGATAGATTACCAATAGTCAAGCACAGAAGTAACTAATGAATACAAAATTACCAGTTAAAGTTTATATCCTCACTCATAAGAAAACAAACCATACTATAGTTTTTATTCTTCTTAGCTTTATTAGCTTCTTCCAGGAGAATGATTTCTTTTTCTTGGTACAGTATCTTCCTACTTTTTAATGCTCTAGCAAGCCTATTACATGAAAACATAAATGATCATTTATCGTTTGTACTTTTGTATGTCACTCATCAATCCATAGCTGTTTCCATCCTCCAAGCCATGAATAACGAGATGAACGGTAGGTCCGTCAAACCGTGTTTCTAAATTCAAGTAACCCATTGAAAGAAAGTATTATTTTGTGCACTTGTGTGCATAGGCAAAGTAGCCTAAACGGAACACAGACTGTGCATCATGATATAGTGTTACACTGCAGCTATTGCATGGAACTAGCAGTCTTTGATAGGGAAAACAATAACTTCCTGCTTTGCTCTGCAATTTCATGGAAACCTTGCATATGTGTTTACATGTGTGCATATGTGCATCTGCACTCCTACCAAATCAGACATCCCACACTGCATATATACTTTGTGTGAGAAAACATGAGAGCTTGCCCTGGCTCCTCCTTCATTTCCACAGGTAGTAACAGAGGAACGTATTTGTGCAGATGGCAATATTTTTTTTTTCCTTATTTAAACTTGGAACGTTCTGACTAGCTCATTCTAGGGTGTACGAAAGATTAATGTAATGCCCCTGTTTCTAGCAATGAATCAACTCTTCAGTGTGATACAAGTATATATTAATTATGTAGTGTTCCCATTTTACAAAATCTGTTTGCAGACTCCATCTGGAATATTAGATATTATAGGATTTATTACACTCCAACCTACATACAGCTGGCCATTATTATTCACTATGGTTGTAGTTATATCCATTTACATTGTTTAACCCTTAGCTTTTCCTGCACTGTATTATAAATCCCTAATCAGGGTTCCTGAAAACGCTGATGGTCAGTGCCTGGCTGTTAACCTGAGCTTTAAAATGGGGCTAAGGGAAGAGGACTTCACAGTTGAAAATACATGAGTGGGATGGTAAGCCCATGCCCCACCACAGAGGCAACAGAAAGTGCCTCTATTAAATATATTAAATATATTTAAATATATTAAATATATTAAATATATATGCCTATATTAAATATATATGCCTATATTAAATATACCACATAAAAATATTCTATGCAGATAACTATGTCACCTTCTAGGTCTACTCATTGTAATCATTACATGATTGACATTATACATTTCTCATTTGAAATATCTTCACAGTAATTTATCCTATAGTCATTCATATTTTAACAAAATAATTTCTGTTTGCACTTCAAATTGCTGCCTTCAAAGATACTGTTCTCTCTTCAAAACAGGAAGGAAAATCTCAGATTTCCCGATTGCCATGATGGAGTTTGATCACTAGCTAGATGAGAGGGCTGTCTTTTGCCCATTAACAGAAAACAAAGTGTAATTTATCCCCCAGATTCAAAACCACAATAGATAAATTATAGAAATAAATACTATAATTCTGTTGTTCTGGTATCTATTTTGTACAAACCACTCATTCTTACAAAAATATATTTTGATTCAGACAAGATACAGAATTGAGATGTCTTAGTTACCCACTTGTAATTTCTTAAGTGAAAGCTGAGGATAAAAGAGAAATCAAAACATTCTAGTCACTGAGACCTTGCTGCCTTACTTCTTCAGGAAAATTAATATTTGAGACGGGAAAGAAAGAAGTCAGCTAGTAGCAAGCAAGGTAAAGGAATTCCATCAGAAACAAAAAGATCTGACTGTTTAGTTAACAAGGAGTATGCTTTTAAGTAACACATATGAAATGTAAAAGGTCAAAGGAAGAGTTAGTTTGTCTATACTTTGCAATGTGACCATACAAAAAGTCATTGTGATGTTTAATTTTAGTCATTTTCCCATTAGTTAACAGATTTCAGGTTGCATAAAGAGTACTGCATAGCCTTAATGTCACATGGGAAACACAGATTTCCCCATTATTTCTGTACATAGGTGGATAAAATCAATTGAACTACATCTCATCCTATGAAAGAGAAAGTAGAGTTTTGTACAAGGATATCATTTAAACCAGTACAGTAATTCACATGAAAGATGTCTTATAGGTGTCATCCTTCAACACCTCCCTTTTGCAACAAGGCACATCACTGAGAAATGTGACTTGTCTTAACCATTTTTTTTCAGACAACTTTCAGTTGTCTGTTACATAGTTCTTTTCCCCATCTCAGTTTCCATTTTTTTCTCTATTCTCTGCTTTCCAACTTAACTTTTGCTGAGATTACAGTTTAGTGGTTCTGGGATCTGAATGTTTTTTGTTCCATTTATACATCTGGAATATTTACAATTGCTCCCTGAGGATCTACAGACAAATTCTTGGGCCATTTGTCCCCTGACTCATTGTTAAGACTATCTAAATTGCAGTGTGTTCTTATTTTCAGTCTCCAGACAAGTCTATGTCATAAGGTTATAAAGAATCACTGAATGAGCTAAAATTCAATGTCCCAATTCTTCATTTCATAGGATCTGCAGGCAGTTAAATTTTGAAGACTTGTTTCATTGTGTTCTATCAAGAAGGCATTTAAATTCCATAAGGAGACAATCAAATTCTTTGTGCAAACAGACACCTATTAGTTCTTTCCCCTTCTTTCAGTGAGGTATTAGGTCAAAATTAAGCACTTCTGGCTGGGACTGACAATCCTTTCTCCCTTTCATGCCAGACACTATTTTCACTTTCTAAGGCCATTTTTGGCAGCCTTTTCACAACCTGTGGGCATAAATGTGAAATATTCATTGATCAATTCTCAATCCAAATAGGACAAGTTATCAGAAGCTTGTGCGATTCTACATTACACACTAAACATTAAAAGCTTTTTAGGGACTGATCTTTCAATCATTTAATTGTGCAGTCAATTTTAATGGAGTTCCTCACATGCTTGAAATTAAGCATCTACTTCGATATCATTGTGAACTAGAACCTAACTCTCCTTTATTACCAACAATTACTGAAGCCCCATTTTTTCTTCTAATTTTACCTAGCCTGTCAGACAAACATAGCCGTAAAACCCAACCTGTTATTGTGGTTCATATGTACAATAGTCCTTATCTGACATTACCTGAGCCTCAAGTAGGAAATAAATAAAGAAGCTTATAACTGCCACAGATAAAACAGGATAGTTACACCAACGATCTGGAGATCAAAACATTTTAAGCCTTTTTAGAGCACAACAAGTCTAAAGAGTGTAAGAAAAGGAAAGTAAATGAAAGCTGCCTTAGTGTTACTTCTAGAGCTATCCAAGAAATCTCTCACATCATAACACGTAAAATAGCCCTGCAAAAGAATTCCGCGATAAAGATACAGTGTTTGATGACAGGATTTCCATATTTGTGCAAAACTGATATGAAACATTAATTTGTGTGAAGATATGACCCTGCAAATCTGTAAAAGTAATCAATTTCTATTAAATTTCTGGGAGTTAATGACAGTGGAGGGCATCTGAATTTTAAAGGAGGCACTCAGTGTCTCTCAGGCCACCTTATAATTGCCCGCCACACAAAATCACATCTCTGAAATTTTGCATTTTGCAAAAATTCAGGAATAACATTTAAGGACAGATGCAAGACAATCTACCTTTATACCCTCCCACTTTGTAGTTCATCGCCCCAGGCTTTTCTCAAAGTTAATATGCTGCTACCTTCCAAAACACATAAATTCATACCTGCCAAAATATATGGAGTCACACTGCTGCCTCTTTTCACACTCCATCTACTGCATCTATTTCTGACCACGCTTCCTGACATGTCACCTCCCACTTGGGCCTATTTGCCTGAAAACTCAAAAATGTTTATAACTAGACTAACCTCAGAGATTAGGAGTTATTCTTGCCTGCCTTCCTGGCCTACCTCTAACTATGTTTCTGCCATTAGACAAGAGGTCCATTGCCATCAGGATACTTTCTTCTATGGTACAACATAAGATCTTAATCATGTTGTTACACTAGACCTTCTACAGAATCAAGTGATGGTTTATTAACAAACATGGAGAGAGTCAAAGATAGCTGACCACTCAGATCCCCAGGTAGCTGAGGATAGCCCTCACACCTAGCCCACTGCTCCTCTCAATTGAACTATTCACAGAATGGCAAGCAAAGAATCTATTTCTCAGTTCCATCATGAATCATTTAAATTGATCCAAGTTTTGCAACGATGGTATTCTTTCAACTATTTTTAATATTACTATATTAAAGTGATACCAGTAAACCCAAACACTACACAGTGTAGAGTCTTCAAATAGTTACCATGACAATACTTATTATTCTATGCCAAAACAAAATGCTGCAGGTTACTTTGAAAATGTGAAAAAAGCCTTAGATTGTTCAGTTTTGTCCTAATTCTGTCACTGCAAGTATGACACAAAATAGGCAGAGCTTTGATTTTTTTTCTTTCTTATCAACTTTTTACAGCAGTATTTTCCCAAAATAAGATACTTCGTTTATTCTTCACATTAAAAAGAGATGGAAGGGAACAAGGATATATCATTAGTGACACAGAAGCAGAAGTCAAAATAGCATTAAAAAAATGGAAGAAGGAAGAGCACAGCAGTAGTTCTGAGAAAATAAGTATTTTATTTCACAGTGATGTAAGACAAATAGAAAATCCTCTATAAAGACAAGATATCCTTTGACTTATATTTATGAAAGAGGAATTCAAACGGGAACAGGCTCAAAGAAGCACCATCACAACAATTACAAGAATGGAGAATTTTTGAGAATACTTAATATATCTTCAGACACAGGTTAAATTACTTTCATCTGCTCAGCCTAGCAAAGCAACTATTGAAAAGGGCTATGATAAGCTTTTATAAATACATTAAGAGAGGTATTTGAGAGGGAGGAGAATTGTCTGAATTAAATGATAATAAGCAGTACGGAGACAAAATCAACTGGCTATAAGTTGGCCAGGAATACATCTGCACAGAAAACTAAGGTTTTTTGTCATGTGCAAGGCTGATTACCCTGTGATCCTGTGATCTTTTTCAACAGGAAAACTAAGATGTTTAAAGCTGAGTGCAGATGGGCAGAGATCTCTCACCTCATTGACAGCCACACTGAACCTGTGTTCTCCTGTCACAGGACACTGATTTAGCAGCCAAGCAGCCACCCGAGAACTCTGAAACCTTGGCCTCATTTTGATCAGAGGTGAGCCTGTTTCTGCCTGACAGATTCATAAGGTTTGGAAAGGTGTTGCCTGACAGGCAAAAGCTCTAACTGGAAGTCAAACTGACTTTAGGAGTGGCTCATTTAAGGAAATATATAGAATCCCAGCTAAGATACACAGGTATGCAGCAGATTTCCTTGCCTTTTTCTGCTAACGGCTTTGGATGAAGCATGAGGCTGTTTGGTTAATGACTGACACAGGTGTTCTGTGAGACAGCAAAAGTCCAAGGTGATCCTAAATCTGATCTCAGCAAATGAAACTCTTAAGTGATCCTGAATCTGATCTCTCAGAGCCACAGCATCCAGGGCAAACAGTGGTCATTCACGGGGACATTTCTGAGTTGTAGGGAGGTCAGGTAGCTTCTCCCCTGTCTGGGAAAAACTTCAGGGCTTCACAGATGCACCTGACCAAGTAGGCCAGGAGCTCTTCCTTTGCTGGTCAACACAGCTCAGGACACATCCTCTGCCACAAACAAAAGGCATCCTCCCCTGTAGCAGCACATACACCTGTCCTGTGTGCTGCCTAGAGAGGAGTATCAGCCATGGACCAAAGCCAGGACAGGGAAAGTGTGAACAGTAAGAGAGTACAGCACGTGCCCTTAGGCCACATAACTGATGCATACTGGAGGGAATAGAATTTGCCCTGTGCCTTGCGACCCATTACATACAGCTCTGCAGCAACCCTGTCCTGTTTGTCCCTGTAATGGAAAGTAGCGCACAATTCTAATGATAATGCACTCAGGTGAATAAAATCCAGCTGGTACCTCTTGGTTATACTGTTTCTGAAATGCTAGCAAGACTGAAAAACTGGTAAAAATTATTTGTAACACATCTGTAGCAGGCATTTATATGAATGCAGAGGGGGAACAGATTTGCTGAGTATGGAGGTACTGCCATATTTTAAAGCACAGCTTCTGTAACATTCATATCTCCTAAATTTAGCACCAACAATATTGTCCATCATCAGCTCAGTGGATCAGAACATGCAATTTTTCTACAAGAGGAAATCATCTTTAATGCAGTGTTGGGTGAGTAATACTTTCTTTAAGCTATTCTCATAACAGGACAATGTTTCTTATTTACAAATAAAACTACCAGTCTCTGCTTTAATCTGCAACTTTCATTCACTATGGAGAGGCCACAGCATATGACCATAGATCTCTCAGTCTGGGGATCCATTAATCTGTGGTGAGTTGAGAGGTGATTTATCTATGGCATAGAGGAGTCTTCCAGGCTCCCAGAGACTGATAGTGCTATCACTGACTTTCTCACAGTTATTCAGCAGTTATTCTCCCACAGTTGTCCACAACCGAGACTGCTCATTTCCAGCCAGCAATTCAATCTTCAGCTCCAAGGTTGTAATGCTCAACTTCAGTCCAGCTAAGAACTGGTATGTCTTAGGCAGAAAAATACATCCCAGCTCCATCTCAAACCTCAGCAGCAGCAGCCTGCCTAAATAGGACACACATGCAGAAGCTCATGCCACAGGTATTCTGCACCATAAGACAAGTGTCCACTGGTGTCATAGACCCTCAGGCTGCCACAACACCACTGCAGCTGCACAGCTCTAGAACAGCTAGTTCTTCCAGCATAGCTGTTGGGTCTTCCTGAAGATTGGCAGCTCCCAAGCCATTTCTCCCATTTATTGTTTAATGCATTAATGCTAAGCTGCCACCTTCTCAGCCCCATCAAAATACCTACCACAGTTCTTGATGGAGAAGAAAATTCTGTGCATAGTTGGTCTAGATATACATAACTAAAAAGTATGGACAGGATTTTCTTGATCAAAAGTACACAGATTATTTTTTTTATTATTATTTTGCAGTTTATAGCTATGTCCATTAACCTTCCTGTCATCTGCAAGTGGAGCTGAAAGTACTGTCATCCAAATCTCAGAGCCTTAGGTTACAGCCATTCATGCCAGAAGCTTCTTTTATTTGAAACATGGACTTAGCTTTGCTCCACAATGCAGCAGTCAATTGTTTGGCTGAGTGTCAGTAGCAGTTGTTTATATAACAGCTTAATTTGCAGCCACCTCCAGATTTTACTTTAATTTTCCCACAGCTCCTGAACTGTAATGAAAATAATAGTGGATAGTTGCCATGCAAAGGTTTGCAACAAACAAGAACAGATTTAATCAGTGGAAGGAAGGGTATATTTTTAATTTTCCATTAAGATATATATATGCCTTTGGATCTGATTGTATGCAACAGTTTACCTGCAACTCATAAAAACTACCTCCAGCCTGAGAATTAAAGATTGCCTTGTGCCATTACAGGTCTGATTTTTCCTGAGGCTTTAGGCCAGAGTTCATTCTGGCTCTCCTGTGAGATCTGGCTGTTTAGCACTGCCTGAAAATCAGATCCTTCAGTTCCATCTAATCAGGGCATACAGTTAAAGTAGAATCCAGCAAGGTAGTCAGATGGCTGTGCACTGCTGCTCTCTTGTGGTCTAAAATCGTGTGTCCTACGAGAGGGCTGTGAAGCCATGTTCACATGGTAGAGGAGGGTATTCACAAGGGTAAGATGGGGGGCAGACTTCTTTGGCGAAGGATACTGTATATGGGACAGCATTAGGCTGCCAAACAAACACCAAAAATCTTTTTTTCCAGGGCCAGGAGGTAGGATGAGTGCAGACCCAGGTGCAGGAGTGGAGGGTAGTATTGGGAGAACAGGTACTTTCCCACACTCCCTCCCTAAAGAGTAGGAAGAGAGCAGAGCGCTCTGCGGTCAGGAGGAGCAGGAGTAGGAAGTTGGTGGGCAACCTACCACCCCAGAGGAGCAGCAGCAGCCGGTAACAGCTCTTCAGAGGAGGTTTTCCAACAGCCAACTCTGCAAAACTGCCCACAGCACCGTTCTGCCCTGGATCCTAGTTTGGGCAGACACTGAAGCACAGCCTGAGTCATAATCTCCCTTGTGCTTATATTTGGGTAACTGCAATGAATTCACGATCCAGTGTTTTGTAGGAAACAAATGTGATCGCTATGTATAAATTAATAAACACAATTGACTTCTGAATTACTTTGGGCCATGGAGGGTACAGTTAGTGGCACAGCCTGGGAGGAGGTAGACAGCAGGAGAGTGAATTATCATTTTGTACCCTATGTTCCCAGAAAGATAAGTGAGATAAGGGAGAAGAAATGGAGCATGTGAAGCTCCTGAGTGGAGTTATAATAGGAACTAAACAGCTTAGATAAATCTGTAGCAAAGAGGTAAGGCTGAATGGATTCTTATATTTTAGGTTGTGTTCTATTGCTAAATGGAACCACCTATTTAAGGAAAGACTGTAAGATATGAGGACTAAATTTAAATGAGAGGAAAACCAGGGTATTTATTAGTAAGATGAATAAGATGTAACCAAATGGACTTACTTCTACATGTTGAGCCAGCTAGAGTCCAGATAACCACAGAAAGGCTGCAGAACGAGCACTTGCAAAAAGAAAAAAACAGTCATCATAATCTCAGAGTAGAAAAAAATCTGTATTTACGAAATGGACTTCATCTTCAAATTTACATATACTGGCACCTGAAACTACTGGACAGGAAACAACAGGCTAGTGCAAAATATGGACATTTGGAAGCAAGGAGAAGCAGGCAGTTAAAATTCCTCAGATTGAAAACAAGATTAAGAAACTAATGTATCTTTGGACTGCAA
This sequence comes from Loriculus beryllinus, assembly GCA_039877255.1. Lineage (NCBI taxonomy): Eukaryota > Metazoa > Chordata > Aves > Psittaciformes > Psittacidae > Loriculus > Loriculus beryllinus. The sequence goes on along the minus strand of JBCJKH010023346.1, from coordinate 2,106 downwards.
ATTTTCTTTTTAAAGGGATTATTTCTCAAATTATTTTGTGTGTTACTGCAAGTTTGTGAATCCTCATCTATTCACCTTCCAGTTTGTCTATTTCCTAACTCAAAAGGGCAAAAAATATATATTGACTACCTGGACAATAGCAACTTGTGCCTATTGTAGACATCTCAGGAAAAAAAAGAGATTGGAGCGAAAGAGAATGTGTCTGGAAATCTAGATTTCCATCTTGCTTCAGACCACTCACAGAGGAGCCAGCATTAGTCCCTGAAACTTGTTGATCCATGAGCCTCCAACTACCAACTCAAAATGGAAAGGAACTGTGGCTACGTGTTCCTTACTTAACTTACAGTACCACCCACAGGTTCTCTGCAAGTGGTGCCCATGGGGCTTGCCTTGCTCAATCAGTCTCTGAGCTTACATCCTAAACACACAGCATGCTAAATTACCCAGGTTTTGTTAAATAACTTGAGTTGGAATCAGAATCTTAAATAACAACATAGAAAACTGGCAAAGATAATGTACCTAAATACTGCATTAAAAACCACAAAATCTTAGATCTAGTTTCATCCTAGCTAAATGTTATCATCAACTGAAGATACTATCCAGTTCATAGGCTGAGGAGAGTGAGGTATCTCCAAGACCCATCAGCCACCTGAGCGCTGACACTCCAGTGTCTGCCTGAACCCCTGTGGAACCTGGACCATCACAGGTCAGAACTAGTTCCTGCAGATGGTTACATTTGATGAATGCTAAGCATTGCTAAACATAAAGTCTTGACCCCACTTGATAGACCCTTTCTCATCTTCTTTCTTGCTGAAAAAAAAAAAATCATTTAAAAGCAGAAGTACAAAAGATTTATTAGTAATGACGAGATGAGGACTTTTCAGCATTCAATAGCAGAACTGTCTCAGAGAAGTCTCAGTGACTATATGCTTCAGACCATGTTCCTGACAGTGACATTGGGATTGCAGGAACAAATGCAGATATTCTTAAAAGAAGGAGAAAGGTAGCATTTGCCATGGAAAGTAATAAAATCATTCTGATGAGCAGAGCAGCAAGGTAACCCTGTCAAAGCCATGCATCCTTCATGTTAGCACACGTCATAAGGTGAACTGCTTAAAAGATGCTACTGTTTAAATAAAAAGCAAAATGGAGATATATATATGTAAAGTAGTTTTATTCCATTTTACATGCAAAAAAACATAAAAATACTTTAAGGGTGAGCCTGAAAGAAGAAGAAATTCCTGGATTTCAACAATAAATCCATTCTTGAACAAATGCATTGAAATAATAAAAAGCCTCCTCTGCATCAAGAGTATACAAAAGCTCTCAATTTTTTTATAGTCTCCCTCCTCTCTCCAAAAAGCAACTGTCAGCAGACAACACAAAGAGAAACCAAACAACTTTGTCCCAAAACTAGATTACTCACCTCATGGATTTGTCAAAATGAGACCAGGGTTTTTCATATAGCAAAGATAAGTTTCATTGTAGACAAGAAAGAACACATGTAATTAAATCAGTTACACAGATGAGCATGATTTGCATAAAATGCTACCTTGAATAATGCCTTTTTGCATATCAGTATCTCTGCCATATGGTGAGTGTTGAAGATGAGTTTCTGTTCTGTTAACAAAAAAGACATGGTTGAACTATGACATCAAATTGTGATGAAACTTAAGTAGCACAATGAAAATAGTACACATTCTGAAATCATCTATCTGTGTGTTGTCTGCAATGATAATTTCCTTAATCTCAAAAGAACATAGCTGATACCACACTTGAAAGACCATGTCATGAAGTCACCAGTAGACATCAGAGACTCTGATAGCTCTTCAACATGAGCAGCAGTTCACAACATAGAATCATAAAATCATAGAATCATAGAATCATAGAATAGTTAGGGTTTGAAAGGACCTTAAGATCATCTAGTTCCAACCCCCTGCCATGGGCAGAGACACCTCACACTAAACCATGCCACGCAAGGCTTCGTCCAACCTTGCCTTAAACACCGCCAGGGATGGAGCATTCACAGCTTCCTTGGGCAACCCATTCCAGTGCCTCATCACCCTAACAGTAAAGAATTTCTTCCTTATATCCAATCTAAACCTC
>JBCJKH010023345.1:1292-11955 GCA_039877255.1 Loriculus beryllinus | reverse complement strand
TCAAGACCTTAATTAACCCTTCTTTATGCATTTAGGATATTACCGGTGATTACAGTCTTCTTTCATTGCAGTGAAGGGCAAAAATCCCCTCAGAAATGTCATATTATGTATGAGTTCCTTTCAAAAACCTGATCTCTGAATTAATGCTCACCAAGATTCAAGTACCAGTTACTGAGTCAACAGCACCATTTCTTGTCAATATGCTAGCTTTTTAAATTGAATTTTCCAAGAACATTCTAGTAGTGAGCAATTTTGATGTTAGCTGATCTACATAACTGTAATGAAATAAGACAGAAGTGTAAAGCTGTGAGCCTTTAAAGCTGCCCAGGGCTTCTTTGAAACCCTAACCAAAGTCTGAATTCCCACTTAAATGCTCTATTACAAAAATATGTCCTGAACCAAACAGGAGACAGAATTAAATTGTGCATTGCTTAGGAGTCTAATGTTAATCCACAAAAAAATGAAATAATTAAAAAAATACCCCCCAAAAACTCCACTGCTATTTATTTCAAGCCCATTTCTGGACAAGATCTAAGAATCATAACTCCCCCCTCTTACAAACAAGAAGTAGTTCTTCATGAAGCAGTTATTTCCTGAGCTTCAGCGAAAGCTCTGAATTAGTAAAATGTTACCTTGTATGTACTGCTGGATCATGGCCAATCTGTTATCCACCATGGTCCACAGGTCCAGATATAAACAATATGACAATATTTCACATTAAAATAATCTTTTTTCAGGTTTTGGGCAGGCAATGATTTCTTAGGAAATTCTTGTCTGCATTAAGTATGTGCAAAGTTCTTAATTTTCATTTCAGTTGGAAAATAATAAATTCCACCAAGGAGCAGATGTCTTGTCTTTCAGTCTGTGAGCATTTTCAATCCTAGAAAACTCATCAAGTTCATTTATTTGAATATCACCAGGGTTGTAACTGGTCTGCTTTCCATCAGACTTATCTGAACCTTTTCTTTTGACTAGTCAATAGGAATAAACAAGGAAATTTGGGCACAGAAGTCTCATCTATTGAAAATAACCATGAGGCAGATGTCTACTTAGGTACCTCGAAGCATCCATCATGGGTGAGGACAGAGTAAGTGGCAGTACCCCATGGGTATAGATCCTGAGGTTTATTTAAGAACCAAGCAGATTAGAGCTTTTACTCCACCTTTACTTACTCACACATCCACTCACTCCTCTCCAGTGTTATGTTTAATAGGTCTTGATGTCACTTTGCTGCAGGGAGGTCACTGCTGGTCCAGGAAGGTTGGGCAGAAAGCCACGTTTGTTCTTGCCATGCTACTGCTCAGTCACCAGCCTTGTGTATTACTGCCCAGCATCCCTGGGCATCCCTCAGCATTTGTCTTCACACAGCTCTCTGATCTCACCTTCCCCAACTTCCTAGATATTTCTTTCAGCCAAGATCTTCAACCTCTGTCAGAGACCACTTCTTCTTAAATCTAAATCTAAATAGTCCATGTGCAGAAGCACAGTACGTGATTAGCCTGGTAATTCTATCTCATTTCATTGTCAACTGGAGGACTCAGGACATGCCACTTCTGTTCAGTCCAAGGTCTAGCAAAATTTTCAAACACACATGCACCCAATTATCTGCCATACTACCATTCACATTTTAAGCTGTTTTTTCACCTGTGGAAGGACCTTACAAGAAATATTAGGTGTTTCACAGTTTCAGATTAGAATACGCTATGAACACTTGCGAAAGAAATACAGTATTCTAAGGTGATTCCTCTATCTTCAGACTGGTTTTATTCTTATAAATTTTTGCTCTGTCTCTGCAGTGTTGCCTCTGGCAGAATAGATACTATTTTTTAAAAACTGGATTTCACAATGCAAGTATTTTCTGAGTCTTCATATTGTTTACCATCACTTTTTGCCTATGCCAGATGATATAGCTATATACTTGTAACGAGACAATTTATCAAAGTGAAAGCCATTAACTCATTTCAATATTTAATCACCAAATAAAAATTGAGCAAGCAAAGCAGCAGTTAAAAAAAATAGTAAAAATGTAAGTTACTTAGTTTCAATAAAATAGTTATGTCTGGAAGCCAAGGCTGAGGCTGTAACTTGTACTGAAGTGCTTAACCTTTTCTTAAGAACCCTGCAGGGCACTATTCAAACAATAATCATGAAGAATTCCAGATACCAACAGCTATAACTAAACTTGTGTGTTCAGGTTCAGGGGTTATACAAGAATGGTTTTATGATGAAACAAATGTCAGCTTAAGACCTATTTATAAGTTTAAATGCCATCATGACAAATTTGCAAGATACTACAAAATACTGCATGACAGAGCAGTTGAATTTTACAAAATTTTATGTTACTAAGGCTAGAGTGTTCTGAATTATAGACAAAAAGCAGTTATTATTTTGTCTCTTAATTTCTAGTTCTTTTATTTTGTCACATTCTAGCACCCTAAATGTTCTGGATGCCAAGACACAAGTCATTATACAGCTGATTGCTCTAAGGGTGAAAAATTCTGCCTGCAGAAAACACAGGTAATCCATGAAAGCAATACTGCAAACAAGGGTCAGAGAAGGCTGACGGATGGTTAATTTATTTGATGAGGCTCAGTGCAGGTCAAATGACTTGTGTGTATTTGGTGATTATAATTTCTCTGAAGCAGACAAGCTTGGGTTTTGTCTTCTTAAGGAGATCTAATGGAGAATTTGTACTGTCCAGGTTAGAATAAGACATGCTTTCTGTATCCTGTGACCATGCATTGGAAATAAGTAGGATGATTTTAGTTGCAAGATCACTGGAAACATCCAGCCAATACTGGGAATGTTCAGGGAAACAGCTTTGCTTCTATGCTCTCTACATTGCACACCTACTGAATTCAGTATTCCTACTTCATTAGTCACATTTATAGACAAGGACACAAATATTTCTTCTTAAAACTGCCACATACTTTCTCATTGCAAAAGAATCACAAATGATCAATCAACTTAACTGATATGTACACTAACAGCTGTGTTTGAATTCTTCCTCTCTTCTTCTGAGTTTTTGAAAACTTCCATACTGGCCCTTCAAAAAACAAAAGTTATTTTTAGTCACAGCTGTATCATTTATTCTTTTTATACTTATATTTAGTGTTGATAATGCAGAGGGGTCTGGTAACCTTCAAGGGGTGGAGGATAGCACGTATCTGGTACTAGCAGTGTCTCACAGAAAACTATTGTGCTTTTGTATAATTTCTCTATAATTTAAATTAAGCTATTTAACAGGTAGTTTAGCTGGCATAATTTTCAACTGAAATGGATTACCACTGTAAACCGAATTGATTTTCACTCTGTAAACATATGTCACAAATATTTCACACTTTCAAGCAATGGGCATTTATTTTAATGACTATTGATTATTACTAACATAAGCCAGACAAAATTAGTTTAGAAATGTTTAATGCAGAACTGTTAGTGTTACGGTTTTTATACATCTTTTATTTTTCTAGTGTTATATTTTTATCTAGTAGTGTATAACTTATATTAGCTCCTTGATATATATATGCTGGTGGCATGAATGTTTACACCCCCTCTGCAAAACCCTCTTTTCTACTCAAAGGAGTTTATTAGCCAACTAAGAAAGTCTACACTGTCAGCTGATAATGAGACAGAAGCAGACCTTTGTGTTGAAGAAACAGACCTTTGTGTTGAAGAAACAGATCTTTGTGCTGGATTGTTCCTTTGCTCTATTACATATATGCATCATTCCTGTCTTGTTCATGCTATCAAGAGTATATTTTACATTTCAATTTTCAAGATCTATTTGCCGGCAAAATATTTTAAAATCAGTATTATCTTGAGTGTTTCTATCTCTCTTCAATTCTTGATGGCTTTTTTTATTGTATTTTAAGAATTAGAAGGTGCAATACATTGGATGACACTGTCAGCCTTGTCAAATACATTCAGCTTTGAAGGGCATCTCTAACACTGCAGATTGAAATAGATTGAAACTCAGTATTTTAGTATATAAGTGGATGGATCAGATCAAATAAAGTAAGAGGTTCACATCTGAGACAAACAAAATCTGTAAAAAGATTTTGTTCAACTGGGTCTTAATTTCATCCAATTTGGTTTCTTAACACTTCTTTTTCATCTGTTCATGGGAGAGGCATTTGTATGCGTCTTTTTACTTTCTGATGAACAGACATTGCATGAATAGAAACACCAAAAATACCCACAGAAAAAAACAAAAACAAAACAGAAACCCACCCCCTAAAAAAAAAAAACAAACCAAAAAACAAACCACAAGCACAGGCTTTATTAGCTTAATTTTTGTGCAGTAATGTACAAAGAAAAACAGTAGCAGAAACATTCTGCAGGGCTATACTGACAACAGTGGTCAAAATGCAGAATCACAAAATATCCCACACAAAAGCTGTGGCAAGTGTAAAAATGTATTCATATGGGGAAAAAAAAAAAAAAAAAAGAAAAAAAAGATTTCACAGCTCCACCCAGCAAAGTGATGATCATTGTTTAAACCATGTTTAAATTCTAAATTAAGGACTTACATTAGCGCTTAGTAAAATCCAATCTTTAAAGCTTAGCTTCTTCTAAGTTCAAGTTCTTAAATGACACAAACTGTTTCATGTGAGAGTTCTGAGAAAAGAACTAAAATTAAGAGCGAACCTATTCACATGTAAATATGCTTAAACTTCCAAAAAAAATTGAACTAGAATAGTCAATTTAGAATCATAGACTCAGTTAGGTTGGAAAAGACCTTTAAGATCATCACGTCCAACCATTAACCCAGAACTGCCAACTCCACCACTAAACCGTGTCACCAAGGGCCTCATGTACACATTTTTTTGAACACTTCCAGTGATGGTGATTCCACTACTTCCTTGGGCAGCCTGTTCCAATGCCTGATCACCTTCTTGGTGAAGATTTTTTCCTAATATTCAGTCTAAACCTCCCCTGGTATAGCTTGAGGCTGTTACCTCTTGTCTTATCACTTGTTAATTGGAAGAAGAGACCAACCCCCACCTCACTATAACCTCTTTTCAGGTAATTGTAGAGAGCAATAACGAGCCTTCTCTTTTCCAGACTAAATAACCCCAGTTCTCTCAGCTGTTCCTCATGGGACTTGCTCTCCAGACCCTTTCCCAGCTTTGCTGCCCTTTTCGGGACCCCCTCCAGCACCTAAATGTCCCTCTTGCAGTGAGGGGCCCAGAACTGAACACAGGATTTGAGGTGTGGCCTCACCAGTGCCAAGTACAGGGGATGATCACTGCCCTGGCCCTGCTGGCCACACTATTGCTGATACAGGGCAGGACACTGTTGGCCTTGGCTGCCTGGACACAAACTGGCTCATGTTCAGCTCCATCAATCAGCACACCCCCGGTCCTTTTCCACTGAGCAGCTTTCCAGCCACTCTTCCCCAAGCCTGTAGCATTGCATGAGGTTGTTGTGGCCCAAAAGCAGGACCCGACACTTTGCCTTGTTGGACTTCATACAACTGGTTCATTAATCCAGTCTGTCCAGATCCATCAGCAGAGCTTTCCTATCTTCCAGCAGATCAACACTCCCAGCCTGTGGTGTCATCCACAAGTTTATTGAGTATGCACTCAATCCCCTCATCCTCATCATTAATGAAGATATTAAACACATGCCCTAACACTGAGCCCTAAGGGATACCACTAGTGACTGGCTGCAAACTTAATGTGATACCACTTACCACCACTTTTTGGGGTTGGCCATTAGGGTTTCCAACCCAGCAAAGAATACACCTACCCAGGCCACTGAGCTGCCAATTTCTCCAGAACACCACGGAAGATGGTGTCAAATGCTTTACTAAAGTCCAAATAGACAATGCCCACAGCCTTTCTCTCACAACCAGGTGGGTCACATCAGCCACCAGTCCACTGCTTGCAAACAGCAAACCTAGCCCGGCATCTTGCCTAGCTGGCTCACTCACCAGCTGGGTTACAAATTTATTCTGCACACCCTCCAAGATTGTTTCTTCTCTGATGTGTTGTACTTCCAGAAGGCATCTGGTAAATTCAAGTCCTCCATGAGAACAAGGGCAAGTGATCATGAAACATGTCCCAGTTGTTTGAGGAACACTTCATCTGTAGCTTCATCCTGGCTGGGTGGTCTATAACAGACTTATACCAGGATATCTGCTTGGTTGGCCTTCCCCCTGATCTTCACCCACATTCAGCCTTCTCACTCACAACACTGAGTTCAAGGCAGTTGATGTACTACCCTAACATGCAGCACAACCCCACCACTTCTTTTTCTGTGCTTATCCCTTCTGAAGAGCCTGTAGCCATCAATTGCAGCACTCTAATCAGGTGAATCATTCCACCACATTTCGGTAGTGGCGATTATGTCATGATTATGAGCTTCCAGCTCCTACTCATAATTACAGGTTGTTCACTTTCTATGCAAAATTATTTTCATACTAGAATCATGTACCAATACATGATGTAAACTCACAATTTCATAAGTTTTCAATGAGCTGGCAATGCCAATGCTCTGCAAAGACCAAAACAAAAAAGCTTTATATGAAAGAAATAGTTTTGCAAAAAGCCTCTTAAAATTAACCATGTGGGAAAAAATAAACCACTTTTGCCATGGATTATGAATAGATTTTTCATTATTTATATTTCTATAAATTTGTTATTTTCAATTGTTTGATGGGCAATGAATGCAAACAACTGCAGCCTGTGGATTGTTTCCCATAGCTACTCAAAATTTGCTGTATGTGATTAGTCACAACATCACATGGTACTGTTTCTGCTCTTGGTACAGTTGAATGTAAAAAGAACAGTAGAGAACACAAAACAGCTAATAAAAAATACGTATGTCTTTTTTATATGAGTGTTTACAGAAAAAATTGGTATTCTGAAGCATCCTTACAAGCAAAAACTTGTTTCTGTAAATATTTAGTTTGCAAATAAAAGCATCTTGAAAACGGTTAAAGCAAACACCCATCTGGAATTTAAACAGATACTTGTAAACATTGTCTTAATATGTTTCTTCCTATCTGTTTGCATACATATCTCAGTCTCTTATACTTTTTAGAATGCCGAGAAAATAAAAGAACAATACAAACATATGAACCATGAAGCTTTTAAACCAATTTTTTTTTTTTTTTTTTACCTTATTCAGTATATGTAATAGAGCTAAGGTTTTCTACAGGGGTGCCTTGATCTTTTTTTTTTTTCACTCAGTATCCTCGTGCTTCTAAAACCTTCAGCAAATACATCATATCTCTCTGTGAATGTTATTATTATATTCCCTGATTGTTGTCTTATGTAATATTGTAATACGTAATCAACTACCCAATTTTTTTGTAACAATTACAAAAAGCTCTGTCATATATGCTGTAGAAAGCAATTTCCTGAATGCATTGACCTTTCAGCTGATAGAACAAGAGTATAATCACTGGGCATTCAAAACAGCAATGTAACTCAACACAGACAGGTAACAGTGAAATCTCAAGGGTTTGTTGCCTGAACAAGATCACAACGCTGTGGATAAAAGGGTAAATGTGCTTCATGTTTAGGGATGACCTTTAAGTCCCACAGCTGCCTATCATATATCTTGTTAATCAGCCCTATTTTATCTTTTTTTTATGGGTGAAATTTGGGTTTCAGTCAGGTCCATCATCTCTGCAGCACAGGTCTTCGTGCTTTATTTTACCTTGATCTAGGCTCACAGTCATTTGCCTGATAAATATGTTCACGCTATGAAAAATACAGTTTACTTTAAAAAAACGTTTTAAGTGAAATGTTAAAAGAGGGAGAGTTTAATAATGTTTATTCGTTTGACTTTGTTTAATAGTAGGATTCATCCAACGGAATTTTAACTTCCTTAAGGTTAAACATCTAACCTAGCTGCTTATAGACCAAATAGCCAACAGAGAGCTGGCACTTCTAACTTATTCCAGATATTTTAGTACCTAACCAAAGATGAGGCAAAAGAATGTCTCTCCCTTTCTGTACTGAGCATAGACAGCATCAGGCTTTCTCTCTCGAGAACTTGACGAGCAAGGAGAACTCTAGAACAAGCTTTTAGAATGGGTAACTTTTGAGTGAAGAATTCAAGGTTTATAAAGTTTTGGTTTTAATAGTGCCTCTTCCATTTGTAGTTAAAGTTTGTCTGTGGAGATGAAAGTCCAGCTGCACGATTTCCTTTGTCTGGACTGACAAAATTTACTTTGTGAGCCTTTGAAATCATATATATCTGTGCACAGACACTGAATATATCTGGTAGGATCACAGTTCAGAATTAACTGTGTCCCATAAAAACAGAAGAGCTTATTTAATGAAAAACAAAACTAAACCAAAACAAAGCAACTGATTGACTTAAGCAGTACTAAAGTCTATGAGGTTAAATTCCAAAGCCATTAACCAGAGAAGTTTTGGAAGCAACCTAAGGAGGTCGGCCTGATGAAGGACTAGCAAATTTGATTCACTGGTGTCTGACACTGGTATCTGAAATGGGTTTGTCATTGCTTTGCAATCATTAACAGTCAAGTGTTCACACCACTGAAAACCTGTGGCACTGACAAGAGAGATGATGAGTGAATGCAAAAGGCAGTTGAACAAACATTCTTATCCCATAAGTCAGCTCTTCTGGGCAATTTACAGCTATATTTTTTCCTCCAGTTGAATTTCTGAATGTCATTCCTCCTTTTTACAGAATGAATTCTGGTAATCTAAATGAAATCCATTTACTCACTATTACCTACTGATTAGCTGACAAGCCAAACAAATCTGAGATGTACCAAAGTAATGTCCCACACCAGCTAAAAATACATGACACTTGCTAGCCTGAACAGGACTACCAGAATGTTCCTATTTGTAAAGGAACACAAGCTAAGTGATGAAATTTGAGTTAGTTTCCCTTTTAACTGGGGGAAGATCTACAGTTTTGTGTATACAAATTACTCTTGTTAATCTACTTTCTTTTTCCCTGAGAAACTTTTCTAAAATAAGCAGCAATTTTCAGCATTTATAACATTCATTATCCCCTCTGCTTATCTTGTGTAGCAGGTTTGTGTTTTTTAAAAGGACATTTTTCTTCTTCTATTGCTGTTTACTTCACACACAGTACCTTTACAGAGAAAATGTCACATTGTGAAGCCTCCAGGTAACCTCCACAATTTTATTTTACAAAGGGGCTTTTTAATAGCAAACCCGGTTCAAAACACTGAAGAGTCTGGAAACAAAAGTTTCACAGTAAAGAAAAATCAATGATTTCAAATAAATCAAGATTAAATCAAATCAAGCCAGCTTTAACAGAGGATTTTAAAGCCAAACAGTGACTTGGCTTACCAGATAGCTAGCCACAGGCATAGCAGATCAAATGAATACAAAGCCAGTAGTGAATGGCAGAACTCCCTACACCTATAGCAACCTGTAACAACCAGATGTTATAAACAAAAGATACTCACTCAGCTTCTACCACCTTTATCCACCATTGACAGCCATTTATTCCACAGGATGTCTCTCTTATTTCAGTGGGACTAAACTTAAAATAAGATGTAGTTTTATATGAGATGGCAGGAATTGTTTTTTGTCATGAATTAGATATACCACTTTAACTGTGGAGTACTGAAAGTTAATAAACATTCAAAATTCCAATTAAATATTAGAATGTCTAAATTGAAATTCAGTAAGCAGCTTCAAAATATGCCAGCCTTAGCTACTTCCTTTTGCACAAAACACATGCTAGATAATTCTTTAGAATACTATGTCTCATTAAACACTATTAGTGGGGAGAAAGGTTTCTAGTACAGTCAGCAGGACAAGGAAAAAGATTTGATTTGAACTTGTACATTTGTTCTTATACTGTAAGTCATTTTGGCATTTATAAACTGATTCTTGCTCAGCCAAAGTGCCAAGCTAGCCATCAGCCAGCTATTTCCCTTTCATACAAGTGTCCTGCCCAGTGTTGAACCTGACACATTACACAGTGTGGTGACATTCTACATACATACAGAGTCTCGGTTTATTGTTTTAGCTGCCAGCTAAGCATGGCTAGTTTTGAACAAAATAGCACATCTGATTTATCAATTCAATCATAACATATAAACTGATCATCACAGCTGAAAGACATGAAGCTTCTTAAGCTACCTCCAACACCATTGGCAAATAGCTGACTCAAAATATTAAGTTCCACCTCTCTGATGGTAGTCCATAGTTTAAGATCTCTCTTGGGTAGTCTAATGTTTTAAATTATCATGATCAGGGTTTATATCACAAGAGGGAAAGGAAAAGATAAGCCCACATTTCATTAAAAAAATACTACTCAAATGTTCCCAGTGAATTCATCAGCCTCCCTAAAAGCTGTCAAAGAATGAAAAATATCTGGAAATCTCTAGCCATATAAAAATTTTAACACAGAACATGGGATTCATCTCACTTAGCTTTATTAACATGAAAGTTAGGCATCTTAGCTTTGAGTTAGACATTCACTATTATGCTTGGTAATCTTCCATGCAAGGAAGAAAGAGAGCTTAGAACTTAGATAGCTGCTTTTTGCATACCAGAATGCATGTAAGGATAAATATTTTCATCAGCTACTGATATCAATAGACTTAGTAGGTATTTATGTCCATCTCACTGCAAGGTGACATGTCCAGTCTTATCTTAAAGTGCTGCTTCAGATTCTTCTCTCTGTGTCTTACGGG
>JBCJKH010023343.1:0-17936 GCA_039877255.1 Loriculus beryllinus | reverse complement strand
GAGGTGTCCCTGCCCATGGCAGGGGGTTGGAACTGGATGATCTTAAGGTCCTTTCCAACCCAAACCATTCTATGATTTTATGACTCTAAGTACTGTGTGCTGCGAGTGCCTTGGCATTCAGGTTGGAATCCAGCTTAGGTCCAGTATCCTTGTACCAACTTAACTCTGCATATACTCAAATTGTCTTGCTTGCCTTTCCAGTGCATTGCTGGAGCAAAGTAAGCTCTTGCAACTGTTTGGTTGCCAGTGGAAGTCACTGGCAGATATTAGGGCTGAGGCAATTTCATTGACTCTATGCCTGATTTTAAATTAGAGGGCTATAGGCTCCCTTCACTTGCCAGGAGGCCCAGTGCTTCCAGGCTACATCAAGTTTCAGTGGGCTTTTCCTCCATACATCTTTGAAATTCAACAAGTGGCTGGTAAAACCAAATGGCAATGTGTCCTGCAGCTGTGAAGAAGTCACATACGTGATCATTTGTGCTTAGCAGTCAGGTAACCTCTTAATCCAGGGAGTACTTGAGTACCAACACCTGAGTGCTTGGGTTTCTGCAGCCAGGTTATAGCTCTGCCTAGGTCTGAAATGCAGGTATTTCTGAGACACAATCCAAGTGCTGTGTTGGCACCAGCTCCTTTGTAATGCTTCTGTTTAATTGTGTTTTGTTGAAAACTCTGTTTAAAAGCTGTTACTTTGTTTTTGCAGATTCCCTCCATTGTTCAGGATTTAGTCATGACTCCCACGGAGACTTCAGTGTGTGGATTTCAGGAACTGTGATGAGAAGCGAGAGGGAGGCCCAGGTAAGTGTCCCACTCATTTAAATGACAAAGTTAAATTTCTCTATAAAACAACAGCAATCTCACCTCAAATCCAAGTGTTTGATATCGCCCAAAACAAAAGCACATAGGATCAAAGGATGTTTTGCTGGTTATTCCTTTGTGTAGACTTCAGTGAGAGTAGCAAAAACAAGCAAAGACGTTGAGGAGTACATGTCTATGCAGCACAAAACTCTTGCTCAGTATTTTCATGAGCTTGTTTGGGTTTTGTTTGCTTGTTTGTTTTTGCTAGGGCAAGAAACAAGAGCTTCAGAGTGGAATTCTGGCAAAAATGAGCTGAAAGATGCGTTTGGGCTGAACACTTCCAGTTCTTTTGGCCAGAAACACATTTGACATTCCTGCCTTAAAAATAAGATTTATAAGGCCAGCCTTTGTAAGAGGCAGTGCATCTAGAAGGTACCTAGTATCTAGAAGGTATCCCTAGTTTCTTCCCTAAAGAGAGAATACTTGAGGATCCCAGACTTCTTTGAAGGGGTATTGATTTGAAATAGTTGGAAAAGGTGCGTTATTCCACTGGGGTGATAAGCAAAAGTTTAGCACTGCTGGTTGCTTATAGGTTTGTTTCATTTCCTGGATTGCTGTGAGCATTTTAATAGATGGTTCTGACTGATGCAAATGTTGGTTCTGACATGGTCTTCAATCTGTTTTCTCCAAGGCAGGAATGAAGTTGTGTGTATTCAGTGAGGGATTTAGCCAGAGGGAAGATATTTCCATTTCAATGTATCATACTAACTCTTTAATGCCTGAGCAGTAGCTCTTGCTTTGGAGTGCTTTGGGCTGGCTTTATTGTTTATCAAGATTAGGGGTGGTAATAGCCTCTTTGTTAGAGAAAAATGAGGTTATGGACAACTGCAGAGGAAGAGAAATGGTGAAAAATGTTTTGAGTTGAACAGGGTGAGAAGAAAATGCATTTGGATATATATATGGACAAATAGGCTGTTGCAAGTGGGTTTAATGAATTTGCCAATCCTAATGCTGTTGAAACCTATTCTTCAGCATGTTTCTTAGCTTCTCCCTCTTCCTAAGAGAGAAAAAAGGTCAGGAATTTACTGTCTCCTCCAGTCTCAGCAAGTTACACATTTGGGAGGTGAATACACTTCTTCATAGAGTTAATGACTGCATGTAGAAGAAGAGCAGTCATCAAAGAATAAGGAAGAAAGAAGGCAGATTGAAACAGAGAGAAGCAGCCAAGCTCTGACTTCCAAAGGCAGACCTTGTGCACTCAGCTGACAGCGACTTGTGGTTTTGGTGTGAAAGATAAAGTCTGGGTTCCCCCTCTTTGAAAAAACAGGGCTTCATCCCAAACTTAGTTATGGTCACTGTCTGCAGAGTCTGCAGATAGGAGATGGGTTAAGCTTTGTGTCAGAAAGGATGTAACAGTGGAGGGCTATATGGAAACTAGCAGGAAGCAGATATGGTGGATATGGTACTCCTGCCAAGCTTGCTTTTCAGTTCTCTCTTGGCAAAGAATGATTTTGGAGAGAGGTTACTGCTTGAGTGGAACCTCTTATTGGAGATTCTGTGCTGGAGGGAATGGAACATGCCAACAGCCTTCTCTAAGCTGGCAAGTGACTTTCCAGGCCTTCCAGTCATTGTGGCAGGTGTGTAACCCTAAACTACTCTAAATGAGTTCCTGGGTACTGTTCTGGGAGCTGAAAAGTCTCATGATTACTTCATAGGGCCAAGCTGCCTGCTGGATGAAGCTGTGATGGTCAGGAGAGGCTTTGGTCAGCTTCACTCTATTCACAGTGGGGAGTTTCAAGATAAATCCTTGGTTTCTCTTTGTGTCCTCTAATACAGACCTTTATTGTATTTTTCTTGCTTTTCTCTGTTGTCACCCCCAGTCTGCTTTCCCTGCTTTGAGACTTCATATTGGACAAGAGGTACATGTTAGACGTGTGTTACTCACCCACCCCCTTTGTTCCTTTTAGCTGTTTGGAGGCAGGCTTACCCAAGGAAAGTGTGTTGGCTGTGCCTGTAACGTGCGTAGCATCTTTGCTTGGAGGGAAGACAGCACTGTATTTCACAGCTTTGGCTCTAGCTGCATCTCAATTGTAACCAAATTCTCTTCCCAGCACAAACAGCTGCTCCAGTGAAGTCACAGGCTTGGAGCCAGCCCAGCAGACATGCTGCAGCTACCAAGGATGTGGGTGGGAGTGAGACGGTAGCTGTGTGAGCTAGTTCCATTTTTCAGAGCCAGGCTAATGGCACTGGGGAGACAGGCAAAGGGGAAAGAGATTCTGACCTACACAATCCTTATGCTGTTCTCCCGTGGCAGAGTGGGAGTTTTTCCAGGAGAAGGCAGAGTAACATGTGTGCTGTAATATTCTCTTCCCAAGGGGGTGAGTGTGTGCAATGCAGGGGTTTGTCCTGGAATTTGTGTCATCATGTGCATACACAAACATGTACATCCATGCAGTGGTTGGAATGGGCTGGCATACATGGAAATGGTGTACTGTTACGTTCTGCAGCTGTGTAGTTGAACAGAAGTTGCGCAGGAGCTTTAACATCAGCATTTTAAGTGTGTATTCTTACATAGGGTGTAAACTGTGTGTGCATAGTTTCTAAAATACACATGTGCACAAGCACATGTGTTCAGAGACATGCTTTGAACTCTAAGCTTTGTGGTGCTCCTGGAGAGTTCATGTTTCCCGTCCTGAGACCAGACCCAAACAGGTGATGGTTAACCTTGTTTTGAGAGATCTCTTCCTGCGAGAGGAGCAAAACAATATGAGGAATATAAAACGATGAAGTAGCAGTAGACAGCATGGGAAGGAGTAAAGCACGCCCTAACTGAAGGAAGCATTTTGCCCCATTGCATGAGCTTTCTCTCCCTGCTATTTTCCCCCTGGCAAGATGATTTTTTTCCCTGTTTCACAGCAGCCAAGCTCTTCTCTGCTCCACTCCATGCTCTGCTTGCTCCATCTGTGTGCTTGTCTTTCGATGTCAGTCATGCTGTTTGATTTGTAATGAGGAAACAGAATGTCTTCCTCTGCTGCATTTGCTTCCCTGACCCCCTTTCCCCCCCCCCCCCCCCAGTCCTCTGAACCCCTCAATGCAGGAGAATTGGATTTAGCCACGGAACAGCAAGCATCCAAGCAATCTCTTAGGGCTCTGCAGAGGCAGCTGGCATTTGAGAAATAAGGGGCAGTGGGGAGCAGTGTCTTCAGGGATCACAGCAAGCAGCTATTAACGCTTATTTGCTCTCCTGGTTTGTGACGCAGGGTTAGCCACTGCTGTCTTACATGACTGCACTGTCTCATCTTAGAAGCCAGGAAGACCTATGCGTGCTTCTCCTCCACTCATTAACTAGCCTCTTGCTTTGGCAATGTACCTGTGTTTTGGATCCGGAGGCACGTTCAGATGCTCACTGTCCTGTTTATTACACCTGCAGCATCTGGTCCTAATTGAAAAGCATTGCAGTGCTTTTCATGGAATTGCTGTCAGAATGCAGGAGCTGCCTTTCAAAGGCCCAGAGCTGGTTTTCTCCCCTGGCACAAGGTGATTTTCTGAGGCAGTGTGTGGTGTTGCATGGTCCATTTGAGAATAGAGCTGTCTGGGACTTTGGTGATTTAGTGGATGTGGGGCTGTATTGACTTCATTTTTACAGGATCTCAGAGTTTGTCACACCTGAAATTCTTTCTGTGGGAACAGAGCTTTAGCAGCATTTACCTCAGGTAACATTTTTGCAGTTTCAAAGCTTGGGATCAGAGGGAAATGTGAGCTTTAGAGCTGCCCCAGGACTTAGCCTGGTTCTCACACATGAAGGCTTTCACTGCGCAGCTGGTTTCCAAGATTCTCATCTTGTCAGTTGGTTCCTGCTGCTGGTTTTGCAGGGAAAGTGGAGACCATGTCTCTGGATCTCAGTGGTACCAGCCTGAGGGGCTCTGTGTTGGCTGAACAGCTTTGCTCTTGCTGAGCTTGGCTTAGCTCTCTGTGCTTGCTGTTGCACAGGAGGGATTTCAACCGGTTCCTTGACAGATATCAGTGTTGAGTAGTAAAAGTATGTTTTGAGGGACTGTGTGGGGTCTGAGGGAGAGTATGGGCTTATATGAGTTCTCTCCAGTACCTCTCTGTAATTCTGTATTCCTTCATTCCATTGAAGTTTTCTTTTTTCCAAGGGAAGTTCTTTCTCTGAACCTTGGCTTTCACACATGTTGGTGTTTCTCTTGAAAATGATGGCTTGCCTTTATGCTAGCTCAGCCCTCAAGCCTGGGAGGAGACAGAGAAGACAACAGCAGGGCAGACTTCTCAAGAGGTATCTGCTATTTCAGATGCCACCCAAGCTTCCTAAAGTAGATCAGTAACTCGACAAGTTACAGAGCACTGGAAACTGAAGTGACATGGATGAAGTCCACTCAGCCTTCAGGCTGGCTTAGTGCTGTGGTTCAAAAGCGAAATTCTGGGCAAGAGGAGCATCTGTAGGGCCTGAGGTTGTCTGTCACCATATGCTCAAGATACTGCTGCACCTGGCTAGCTGATGCCCAGCAGCCTTTTGGAGGCAGAAAGTTTGTGGGCAGTGAAACAGGGACAACATTTTTGGTGTTGTTCACATCAGGTGCAGAGGACTAAAATCACAGCAGTCTGGTCTGTCCACAGACCATGCCAGAGGAAAGCCGGTGTGTGCACCCAGTGTTCAGCCTCTCAGGATTACAATTTATTAAGCCAGCTTTCTTATTTCAGTGCTGGGCAGCAACCATCAGCCTCAGGGGCCTCATCACTTTCTGGGGTTGTGAGAAACTTTTCAGCCCTAGGAGCAGAATTGACTCTTCATGCCTCTGCTACTGAGCAGAGCGGGAAGCCTCATGTGGAATGCTTCTGGAAGTGTTTATGTCTGTGGGAACCAGGCACCAGCTCACTTAGGCACGGAGTATTTGCAAAATAAATATTCTTTTTCTTCCCTTATTTCCAGCCAGTATAAAGTCCACATCTTGCACGTGTTGGTAGGATCATTTTAGCAGCTAGTGGGCCATGGGAAGAGCTAGGTCCCCTCTGGGTTGTTGTCTGTTAACCATGCTTGCAATGCAGTTAGTTATTGCTGCTACTAGTTTCTCCTTCACTTTTATTAAATAGTGTTTTCTGTTTGCAGTCTGCTAAATGGTTTGTTGGCTTTAGTTTTGTTGATGTGATAACTCCTGCTTTCCTGCCAGCACCAACTTCATTGCCTAAGGTAATGGTTTTTGGCTGTTCAAACCTGAGCATCAGAAGGTGTCCATTTAATTACAGAGTATCTCAGTATAAATTTCCTGCCAGTCCCTGTCCAGTTCAATTGTCTGTTCCCTGCTGCAAATCATTTCTCCTGCTCTCTGTCCATTTTTCTCAGGGAATAGGTGGGACCTAGCGTTGGCATTAACATATCTGGCTTTTCACCCTCTATAAATAAGTTTAGACCTATGTCTGTATGTGCTGGAATAGGGTTTTAGTGGGAAACCTAAATGCTGTCTTGGAAAGAAGCCGTCTTCAAGAAGCTGAATAAATAAAGCTTTATGTCCGATAGCATTGACTGTCCAGGTTGAATTCCCTGGGGTCTTGTAGTGGTGTGAAATCCCTGTGTGGATCTGCAAATGTTTAAAAGAAATCAGAGTTCATTTTTCCTTTTATTTTTACTTTTCATAAGAGAATCCCCAGTAATAGGGATTCATGGTGTTCCATAATGGGTGAGATAAAAAGCAAACCCTGCCTATAAACAAGGCATGGAGCAGGGCCAAGCTTGTACTGGATTAAAATGTGCAGCTGAGGACAGGAAGACTTTGGCATCTCCTAAACTCGTGCCCATGTGCACTGTAGTGTTGTGTCACCTGAATGTCCCATTACCCAAGCCCATCTGAGCAGACTCTCCCTATTCTGAAATCCTGTCATGTGCACCATTATTTTGTTTGCAACACGTTCCTGCTCTGACAAGGGAAGAAATTACTTCCAGCAGCATACTGTTTGCATTAACAGTAATTGCAGATCAGTTGGTTAGAGGGAAAGAGCATTGCCCAGCTCTCCTTGCTTCCTCATGAAGACCCTGGAGCCACTCTGTACCTCCTCCCACTGTCTGCCTTCCCTTAGAGCTTCCATATTATGGCTCGGTCCAAGAGCCTGCAGCAGCATTCCTAATCATAGAGAATAGTTAGGGTTGGAAAGGACCTTAAGATCATCCAGTTCCATCCCCCCTGCCATAAGCAGGGACACCCCACACTAAACCATGCCACATCCCCTCCATCTCTGTCTGCCTCTCCCTGTCACTGACTGAGGTCTCATGTGCTGAGCACAAGCCTGGTTTTTAGTGATTGCTGTTCCCAGAACTCAGCAGGGTGAAGGGGGTGGGAGATAAACATCAGAGTTCAACATCCAGACAAACACAGCAGAGCTCACACAATAAATACATCCACCCCCAAATGCAAATACATCAGGAGAGATTCCTTCCCTGAGGCTCAGAGCAGGCTCAGGCAGGATAGCAGCACGATGAGGTGAGTGTAGTCACAGGGACCTCCACAGCTCCTCTGGCCACTTGGCTTTGGGTAGGCCTTGGAAGGTGTGAGTGTGATTCTTCTCTTGTTTAGCAGCTCCTACAGTATCACTTCACTGATACCTCCTGATTTCTTCTCTTTTTAAAAGAGAAGGGTGTTGAACATGAAGATTTTGATTAGCACCAAGATACCTGATTGGTGTTAAGACTGGCAGCTTGGATGTGTGGCTTTTGGTGTATGATGAGAGTTGATGCTCACTCTTTCTCTGTTCGTCTCTGTTCCTCTGACACAGGTTGGTTGTCTTGCTAGCTGTGCTTTACAGTGGAGTAAGCAGCAGCATTGTGCTGCAGAAGATGTATGGGAGGATCACATCCCCCAACTTTCCAAATGTCTACCCAAATCACAAAGAGAGAATTTGGAATATTACTGTTCCCAAGGGGTATTCTGTCCGCGTTTACTTCACCCATTTCAACCTGGAGCTGTCCTACCTGTGTGAATACGATTATGTGAAGGTATGCTTAGGGCAGGGTGATGTGTAGCAAGCTAAGTTGTTAAAAACTCTGTATATGGGATTCGGGACACATGCAGGACCAACATAACTGATGTAAGCACTTGATTTTAGACAGCTAGTAATGTTTAGGCTCAGCTGATGTATAAATGATGTGTTTATTGAGGCCCATGGGACCAGGAAGTAGAGCTGGTTGTCATGTTGAAATGTCTGAAACTTGAGTAGTTTGTGCTCAGAGAATTCTGATGTTCTCCTCTCATGAAGCAAAAGACTTGAAATCTTGCCCAAAACAACATTTGAGCTTCATTTTGCTGAAGTTACAGTGTGTGTTTTAAATTAACAAGTAGTGCTTTACACAGAGGATAATGGGAGACTGTAAAAGTGGAAGCGATAGTCTAAACAAGATACTGTCAGCTTGTCTAAACGTGCACTTACCACACTTGCTGTGGTGTGTTTGCTAGCTAATGTGAGAAACAACCTCAGGAAAAGAAGCAAAGATACTTCCTTTGGGAAGTGGTCGAGTGATCAGTGGTGTCCCTGAAAAGTTTGTACTCTGTGTGCTGGCATGTGCTCTAGTCCAGGCAGCCCTGATGCTGACTTAAGGCCATGCTACCTCTCTTCTTCTTCTGGTGTTTGCATGGGCATGATAACATATTACAGACAGAGCTGTTGCACAGGAGTATGCAAAACCAGGATCTGAGTGTCCCTCAGAGTGCCAAATTAACAACAGGGTAATAAAGAAAGCATGGGGCGGATAGCCCAGGTTGCATCACAGCTTTATGTGGGCCTCTGAAAGGGAAAAGGGAGACAAAATTATGGGCTTAAATCACAGTGATTAGCGGAAATCTTCTCTTAACTGTCCCTGGATCTGGACTCACCTCTAGAAGCACCTTTAGAGAGCATCCTAGCCTCCTTCGTCACACCATTAAACACAGGCTTTCCAAGCCATGGCAGCAGGTTGAGAAGAGCAAAGCTCTGTGCTCATCTAGTAGATTTGTCTACCCATTTTGCAGCTGAGTTCTGGTGGGAGGACCTTGGCCACTCTGTGTGGAAAGGATAGCACAGACACTGAGGAGGCTCCGGGCAACAAGACCTACAACTCCATTGACAACAACCTCATGGTAGTGTTTCGGTCTGATTACTCCAATGAGAAACCATTCACAGGCTTTGAGGCCTTTTATGCTGCTGAAGGTAAGAGACCAGCCCCTAATGCAGGTGGAAGAGACATGGGTATGGTGGGGTTAGTGCTTCTCTTGGCTCTCACAGAATGTGGCTGCTGGCGTGATGTGGGAGAAGGCAGCAGATGCAAAAGGGCACAGCAACTGAAGGCAAACAAGCCAACTTCACAGAACAGTGGCTCAGAGCAAGACACAGTATGGTTGAAAGGTGCTGTTTGCCTAATTCTGTGCATCACCCATTAGATATCAATGAGTGCCAAGAGCTATCTGATGGTGAACCCCTCTGCAATCATCACTGTCACAACTATGTGGGGGGCTACTATTGCAGCTGTCGGATTGGCTACACACTGCATGAGAACAAGAGGACGTGCACAGGTGAGCTTTTGCTAGATCAGGAGATGCTTCCCTACCTACAACATCCACTTACATCCAGTCCTGACTCAGACCCACTGATGTGTCAAGATGAAAGCTGTGGGGTTTTGCTGTTGTTTTCAGTATTCCTTATACACCTGGTGCGGGCGGTTAGTCAGGGCTGTGAGCAGAGGCCCTGGTTTGCAGAGTGGCTGTGGGCTGATTGCTGCTGTTAGGGACAGCAGTAATGTGTCACCTGGCAGTTGGTTTTGGTTGCTTCATAGGCAGCATCCACCTGTGTTCAGCTTTACATTAAATGCAGAAGCAAGAAACTTGTCCTACGCTTCCCACCACTTCCAATCTCTATGGCAGCCAGTGCAGCCAGCTTTGTAAAACTGAGTATGTCTTGCTCCCTGAGTACTGAGATACTGAGTATTCTGGACCTGGGTTAGTGGATGTGTTGGAAAAACTAACAATCAAGTTGTGAAGTCTAATGTGAAGTAGTTTGCTTATTGTTCCTAGAAGGACACAGGCCAAGAAGCAGTACAGTCCACAGATCACTGACACCAGTGATCCACTCATTAAATGGGGGACAAGGCCAGGCACAGATCTCTTGCTCTGAAGGGTACAGTGTGAGGTTTGCCTGGTTGACTCCTGCCTGGCTCTGCTGCTCAGGCCGCAGACAGGGAAAGCACATGTGTGGTCAGGCACTGAAGTGACACCTGATGCAATGCAGTGATCAGCACCTCAGGATTCACTTTGCTGTGGAATGGGGCCTACATGTGGTGTCAGATTCATCCTTTGTGGGTGCAGCTCTGCCCACCTGGAGCTGAATCCTGGCTGGAAAGAACCAGCACACATACTGGTCACTAAATACTGGCATAGATGGGAAGATACTTTCTTTGAGTTTCCCAGTGCTGAAATCCAGAATTAGATCTAATTTCCAGTGCCTAAGGCTGTCTGGGCATTTACCTTCCCAACTATTACAACCTTGTTTCAGACACGGTTGCCTGGGTCTTATTCAAGATTCAAACTCCTCATATCTCCAGTGTACTGGAAGAAAACCATTCAACCTTCCCTTCTAAAGTGGTAGCTTTTAGCACGGGTGTATGGATTTACTTCCACTGTAAAGCATGTGCCTGGTCTTAATGTGAAGGTGCAAAACAAAGAGCTGTGAACTAGCAGGCTGGAGTTTTGTGTTGCCCATTCATGTGTGCACACTTAGGCACCATCCTTGCACGCTAGCAGAGGGAGCTCAGCAGCAGTATCCTGATGGGTGGAGATGTACACGCTGGGAATTACTGTGGTGCAGCTGATGTGCCAGAACCTGTTCACATTGCAGAGGTCTTTAGGTACAAGCCACTGAGCTGGGCTGCAAAGCAAAGGTCTCTGTGGATCGCTTTCATGAGGGCAAAAGCTGCCCCTTTGATTGTTGGGCTCCTGTCTTGAGCAGGCTGATATTGACAGGCTCTTTCTTTCTCCTTTATTTTCCAGCATGAGATAATTAAAGCTTCTCCTCGCTTAGGCAGAGATGGAGACAGATGTGCTGGGAAGAGCTGGTTTGCCCTCCCTCCTGACCTGCCTGTTGCAGTCTGCCCAAGGGCTGCAGGCTTCTCTTGCTCGGTGACTTGTATATCTTGGTTCCTTGCCTTTCAGACCTGCCTCCTGCAGACAATAAAGAGGCTGTTCCTTATTGAAAGCTGATGGCAGCCTCTGGGACATTCATTTTCTTGCATTTCCCATGTGTCACTAGCAAAAACAAAGGTAGATAAGCCAGAAACTGATAAGGGAGAAGCCATTGTGAAAGTCTCTGGAGCATCACAGCTACCTGAAAACTCCTGAATTTCTTGTCCAGCTCTTGTTGTTTGACCTTCCATAGTTTTTAAACTATAACAAGACCAGAACTGTGCATATGTTCCTTTTAGATTTGCTGTTGTGTGCACCCAGATTTGGAAATTGAAAGTATTTCTATTCAGAGCCCATTCATTCTCTGGAAAGGTTTGAATTTGAGGTTTGTTTTGATCCAAATATTATGACTCTGGCTGTATCTCCTCTTGGGAACCTAAGAGTGTTCTGGTGAGCAAAGCCTCAGACTTCCAGGCATTTGGTAAAGTAATATGAATGTCACCAGAGCTTAGGTATCTTGCCTTCATTTAAGGCAGCAGCACCTTCCACACAATGGGTGCAACACAAGGAATATTCTTCTTCAGCACACTTGCTTGTGGCATTCATTGATATGTCTCAGTACCTCACAGTGCCTCTCACTGCACCACATTAATACCCACTTGTTGTCCTTTTAGACTGTACTCTTTTTGGACAGGGACTATCTTCTTAAACATGTTGGAGTAATGCTGTGCTCTGTATCTGTCAGTGATTAAAGCTCCCCAGCTCCATGGAGGAAACAAGAGGTTGAACTGCTGAAGATAAACCAATGCTTTGGGATGACAATGCATCAGCCCCGCAGCATTTCCTCACTTCTGCAGTTTAGTAGGAGTTACTTTGAATTATAATTTATGAGGCTCAGTTTCCCCAACCCCATCTCCTCTTTAGTCCTAAAGATGGCAGGAACCCTTTTCCAGGGGAACATGGAAGGGGATGGAGATGGAGTCTTTTAGATGAGACGCTTGACTCATTGCAGGTCACTGCATTTGCAGACTTACATTGTTACCTTGAGCAAGTCACTTGATACCTGCTTTGAACACATATTAGCAACATGAAAGGTAACATCACTGCCTTGGCTTACTGGGAAGGTGCTTAGTGAGGGTTGTAGAGAACTGGTCTGGGGTAGCATGGCCATATAGGCAGTTACCAGGGCTTATTTGTGCTGGTTTTAATCTTGTTCAGGAGCTTCCTTGTGGTCACAATGAGTTGTGATCAAAGTAGCTTGAAATCTTGTCATGGCTGGGTGGTCCAATTTATGACCCACCTTGCACTGGAGACCTGAGCCACTGGTGATGGGCTTGCAGGTTTGGAGGGGGTCATTTTTCAGACTTCAAGCCTCTGGCAAACATCTCACTGTGATTTTAATAAAAATATGACCTGAGTATAATTGAGCACTCTCTGGGCAGCTCTAAAGCTTGGACTGAGCAGTCAAGGGGCAGCATCTCTGCTGGCAGATGTTAAAACCCCATTTGATCCTTTTTGTGCTGGCTGGTTTATGGCTTCCTTACTTGCAGACTTATGGGAAAGAATACTGCCCTGACAAAGGGAACTCCCAGTGGCCACATCCAGGTTATTAGGAGAAAAGTAAGACCCAGTCTAAGCTTTTCATCCTGATGCTGCAAATTCCCTTGGACTAGCAGCGTGTCTTCTGTTGGGTCAGCCAGTTTTGTGCTCATGTGAGCACAAGTCAGGAGAGTTTACTGGGGATGACTCACATCTTTCAAACTGTGTTGTGAAAACCTCACCTCAAAATTAGGAATGAACACGTAACGAGGAACTGTTGGGCTCTGCCTCCTTTAGTCCTTCAAAACAATGTGAAGGACAGTTTTCTGAATGAGGGGGGTAGTAATGGGACACTGTGTTTGAATAGCAGCCTATGGGGATCCCAGCTCTGTGCAGGATGTACAGAGCTGTACATGTACAATACATGGAATGTGTATTGTTAGAATGGATCTGGGCTAAGGATCTCTCAAGTCCAATCTCCTGTCTTTGATGCTGGCCAGCATCTTATGCTTCAGTGGATGATACAGTTCAGTAAGTGATTTTAAAAGTATAGCCAGACAGCAGAATAGTCCTGTGCAATAGGAACTCTGCTGTCTGTGTGCTGCTTAGCTTAAGCTGGATTTATGGCACTAGGGTATAAAAGTCTGCCTTAAATGCTCTGTGATAGCACATTGCACAGATCAGTTACGTGCTATTTCTTAATCCTGGTTTTGTATGCAATTTGTGGGTTTCAGCCTTTAATTTCATCATGTGTCCCTTTGCCCTTTTGTTACTACAGAAAGCAGACAGCCTTCAGGAACCGTAGTGATTGGTTATATGCAGCGTTCTTCTGGCTCTGCATGTGTATATATGTGTGTGTGCATGTGTGTGTGTGTTAGCACACAGAGGTCTTTTCTCCACTGTTTCTCTCACATGTTTTTATGCTGAGATTTGGTCTAAAACCAGTCCTTTAAACACACTTTAAGGAAAAAATACAACATCATCATAGTAAATAGAAGCCAAGGTGTCACTGCCTTCTAACTATGAGGTTCCTGTAAGAGAGAATTTAACCTCTCCGAGTATTCCTTCTTTCCCATGCCCAGGAAAAGATGCTTTTGTGGGTAGCGGGAGAGGATTCTGATGCAGAACTAGCAGAAGATGTGAAATTCTGACTTCCTAATGATTTCAGCAGGGAGTTAGGGGTGTAGAGATAGTACTCATTATATTGTGGCTTGTATGCTTAGGGTAAGGCTTCCCACTGAGCCTTTTTTTCACACCCAAGGTTTCTTTCCTATCTCTTCCTAATAATTGCCTCCAGACTGCTCCTGTAGGGGCTGTGGAGCTGGGACAGATATTAGCAGCATGAGGAAATTTCAGTTTTTCAGTGAGGGGGCTATTTTGCTCTTGTATGGCACTGCTAAAGCTGCATATCTGTATGGGTTCGGGGTGTTCCTTAGCGGATGGATGGAAGCATTGTAGTGGGACCTTAGCCTGGGGAGAGGCAGTGAGGTCTGTGTCACTGGGAGAAATTAAAGCAGCACCTGCAGCAGCTCAGGAGAGTGTGCTGGAAAATATGCTTCCTTCTTAATACAGCCATCAAATGGTGCTGTAGTTTGAGGCACAGTCAGTGGAATTACAGAAACGTGCATGTAGCTGGGGAGAATGAGGTAATAACAGTTATGGAAAGAATCCACTTGCTGATAATGCTCTGCAAGTATAGCATGGAAGGAGATTTACTTCCCATTGTAGCTCAGCTGATTTCTGCTGGTACAGAGTGATGCTGTTAGGGTAGTCAGAGGCAGCCAGAAACTGCAGGTGAATTAGTCAAGCTTCTTTGGAGCAAGAGAGGCATTTTGAACAGGGTTTAAAAATGAGGAGAGTGATGGGTTTTGACAGAATAGGCATTCCTAGGTGTATTTACTAGCACTTTTATTTACCCTATGTGTTTGTCAGCTGTGTGTAAAAGCCTCAGAGAATGCATTCAGAGTGGAACACACGGAGGTGCTCAGTTACTGTGGTGATGGGTTTGTGTCAATAAGAGCAGCTGCTCATAACTTTCTGGGAAGATGGACAGAAAGATTGCTCTGAAATCACAGCCTGTGCTAAAAGAAACCTTTGGTATCACAGAGCATCACTGTTGTGTTGTGGTACTGGTGTTGTGCTAAGAGCCATGCAAACCTGAAACACAAAGACTATCCTTTCACCCATTCCTCCCCATCCTGCTTTCCTTTCCAAGTACATGCTTGTATCCAAATACTTCCTGTAGCAGGAAGCAGGGCTGTTGCATCGGTATAGGGTAGAAGCAAGTTTAATTTTCTGGAGTAAAAGTCTTGGCTAATGAAATCCATGGTCAGTTAAGGGACATTAATGTGAATGTCTCATTCACAACTTGGTCCCTTTCCACTGAAATGGCAACCTGAGATTGTATGGTCTGGTTTAGGTGATAATCTATAATTAATGACTGCATAATGGCATTTTTGTTTGTAATGGTGTGTTTGAGGCTACAATTCAAAGTCAAACCATTTCCCTCTTACAATTAATTCACTGTTAGAGACATACAAAACTACAAGGGTGTTATCAGCCAGTGCAGCATTCCTCATCAGTTAAAGGATTGCTCCTACAGCTTTTGCAGCACATCATAAAGCCTTTGTTCCCAGCTGATCAAAGCACCACTTCACAGTGATCAGATGCTGTCAACAAGCAGAGATCCTCGGGGCACTTGTGGCTGTTCCTTCTTGCTTCTCTTCAGCAGGGAGCATTTGTGGCTCCAATTGTGTCGGCAAGAGGCACAGCTGGTTTTGCTCAGAGAATACAATTGCAGTCTAAATGTCTGGCAACAAAGGCATTAAAAAGAAAGAGCTGCTTTCAGAGGCTCCTGGAGTTGAGGAGCTGATAGCTGTCCCACCACTCTGCACTCTGGTACAGCAGACAGGCTGCAAATGGAACACCTCGGAGTGTCCCTGATGAGCTTCCAGCTATCGCTGTTCTTTCTGACCTCCAGCCCTAGGACTGTGCTAAGTGGTGCTTCCCCGGTGTCCTTCTCTGCACCACTCCTGAGGCAGGAGTGCTGGATCACGCTGCTGCCCTGCTGCAACCACCACAGAGGGAGACCCAGAGAAGGCAGTTTTCTCAACAGTAGCAAACGTGCCCTGGTGAAATGTGTGAGAGGAGCTTCGTTCCGTAGGTAGGTAGATACATAGCTCTGAAAGCTTCTTGAAAGGGTAGACTAATGTAGAAAAAGACCCACTACCTTTACCCAGTGCAGTTGAGCTCAGTTCATTGTTCTGATCATCATTTTATGTTTCTTTGGGATTTTTCCCCTCCCAGCCCACTGCCAGAGTCAGTTTTTTACTGAAAGAACTGGAAAATCACCAGCCCCAACTGTCCAACACCTTACACCTGCTTGCCTCCTGCAGCTACAGTGTCCAGGTGGAAGATGGCTTCCTGATCACACTGGGATTCATGGAGACCTTTAATGTGGAGACACACCCAGGGGTGTTGTGCTCCTGTGATGTCCTTAAGGTAAGGTGAGGTTTATTGCATTGCATCACAGCTTCTGTGAGACAGGCCCAGTTCTTTTAGTGCATCTTCTTCAGCCTGGGTTTCACCACGTTAATTTACAGCCTCATCTCCCTCTGTCTCTCCTCATTCGTTACTTCTCCTCCTCCCTTCAGTTTTGTTGGTTTTTTTCCATTTCTTTCAACACTTTCCACTTCTGGGAAATTCACCACAACCAAACCCAAGCACACATGGGTGTGATGACTTGATAATTTCATCACAACTTGTGCCTGTAGCATGGATCAGTGATGCCAAGGGAGTCATTTTGCATTCAGTTTGCTTGTCTATAACATGGACCCAGTGGCTGCTTCCCAGGAATTCCACAGCAGTTAGGATGCTTGGAGAAAAGCCCTGCTATGAGTGACCACAGTGAGGAACTCTAACCAACTGCCTGGGCTTTTAAACTGTGAAAGAAAGGACCTTTCTAACTGGTAATCTCAGGAGCACACACTGGATGGGAACTGAAGTACAGGCAGCAGGTGGGAAGGAGACCTATGCTTAGTTCTCAAGTCCAGACTATTCCCAGAACTTCATTCTGGAAAGGCCTGAATAGCCACCAAATAGTGGTGCTTGGAAAAGGTGGTTTCATACTTAGTTTTCAGGATTGTTCCTGTTAAACAATGTAGCTACTAAGTAGCTCACCTCTGAAGGGAAGTTTTAAGAGAATTCAGAATTCCAGCTGATCCTACAGTTGAGCTCAGGTCCAGGCATATGATTTTACTTTAAGGAACAGTTTTCCCAGAGTGGCAAGAGTGACAAGGTATGTTGAGGCACCAGAGAGCCTGGCCCCATGCAGGTCACTGCTCACCTTCAGTGTGAGAGCATCCCAGTCAGGCAGTCACAGTTCTTCCTTTCACCCTCGGTGAATGTAGATCTGTGTCCATGCAAGTGAGCTGGTGTAGAGAAAGCGCAAAGAAAGGGTGGGTTCTCCCTCAGGAGCCTTTAGCAGTAAGGCACGAATTAGCTCCTAAGGGGAATACCGTGTTTTCTGATCCTTGCAGGTTTGCCGTGTCCCAGTCCTGAAGCACCACCCCATGGTCACACCGCACCAGTGCAGTGCGGTACCTTCTGGGTGACAGCTCCGCTCCCTCCTGTGCCATCGGATAGGTGCTGCTTGAAGTAGGCGACCCATGGAGCTGCCAGCCGCATGGAACCGAATTCCTCAGGGATTAAACACGTAGGTGCCTTTTCTCATTAGCAGTTTGTGTTGTTCACATACTGTAATTACGAGGTGTGTTGAGAACACTGCATTTGCTCACAGTCATCCTTCCTTTGAAGAATCCCGTTCCTGTATGTGTCCGTGTGTGTGTCTGCCCCTACTGATGCTCTTTGAGCACTGCTGCTTAGAGATTTGCTTGTAATTATCTCAGAAGAAAGGAATGATTTTACAAAAGATTTCACAAGATCAGTGTAGTGAGAAATTCTAATGTTCTTTCATTTGTTACTGCACCTCTCCAGGGAAGTTAAAACTGGAATACTCAGTCGCTCCTACTGAATGCCACAGTTGTAGGCTTATTTCTTAGCAATATCCTGCTTCCCAGCAGGCAATTTTGGAAGATACTCCAGTCCATGTATGCTTATGGCATAATTTGAGGATCACAGTTAGGTGATTGTATTTTAATAAGGCACAGGCTTATCTCAGTGATTGTTTTATAGCCAGTCTGATTTGGTAGTTGTACACATTCACTGTGACACCACCCCCCCCACTCCCCACCCCCCCAGCTGCCCTGTGCCCAGCTCTGGGGCAACAACATGAGAGGGATGGGGAGCTGTTGGAGCGAGTCCAGAGGAGGCTCCAAGGGCTGGAGCAGCTCTGCTCTGGAGCCAGGCTGAGGGAGCTGGGCTGGGGCAGCCTGGACAAGAGAAGGCTCCTGAAGGGGAGACCTGAGAGCAGCTCCAGTGCCTAAAGGG
>JBCJKH010023338.1:0-12265 GCA_039877255.1 Loriculus beryllinus | reverse complement strand
GTTTAAGACCAAACCATTGAACCCCAGCTTGATCTCTGTTCTCCACATGGTCTCAGTTCTCTGGGGCCTTTTCTGAAAATCACTAGTGCCTAGGCCAGCTTGTGTGAGCCCCAGCAGCGTTTTTGTCGTGCTTGGAGAGCTGAAACTCCATTTCAAATATGCAATTGAACGGCTATCAGAGGGTAATGATGTTTAGTCACTACCAATTGGGACTGGATTTTAATTGATGACCCAGAGGTGAAAGTCTTTATATTCCATTACCTGCTATTGCCAGTATTTTCCTTCTGTAATCCTCTTTGCTTAAATGTGAACACTTTGAGAAGGGGAAATTTAAATGGGACTGAATTTATGCAGCTATTTTTGGGTTGAGAAAAGATATGTTTGCTCCCTGGCTATCTTTCTATACGTAAACCCCAACAGAGACTCCTCAGTAGAATCCCCAAATCTGCTGCTTACTGTTCAAATGAAACCAAAATATAGTTTATTGAAACAATTTACTTATTTGCTTTTAAACTGCATATTGTTGATTGTAAATTTCCATAGAATTTTCCTTCCATATTTACACTGTTTCCGACAGGAAGGATTCCTTATTATCCGAAGAAAAACTCATCTGTGACTGTTAAGTGAAAAACCAAAATCTACCTCATGCAGTTTGGGGAGAGGCCAGAACCTGCGATTTACTGTACATTTATGCATCTCCTAGCACATTATTGCACAGAGCCTTGTAAGGCTAACCTCAGGATAAAAGCTGAGGGAAAAATAACAATGTGATCAACGGGTAATTCATAAGAATTTCTTTCAGAGATCCTGGAACTTTCTTATTATCAGTAGTTTTCATATCTCAGACCTCCCCGAGTTTTAGTTTCTTGGTAAGTTAATGAGGATGATCTTTCTCTTGAAAAGGAGGAGACATAAAATGAAACTTCAGCTTTAGAATTGGATTGGACATCTGTATGGTCAGTGATTCTAATGATCTCTATAGCAGTGAGTATGTAAGATCAGGGAAACCTCTATCCGTACCACTGGCTGATATCCATTTACTGTAGTGGGTTCTTCAAAGGGAAACGACGTGTTGTTCTTTCAGCATTAACATTAGTACTATTAATACAAGTATCTCTTCCATGACTTTAAATTTCAAAACAAAGTTATCACATCAACTTCTTTGTAAAATGGGATTCATGATAAGTGAGAATGACATGCTTAGGGCCATGCAATAATGTGACAGGAGAAACAGGAATATTCTCTGGCTTCATGTTTATTTAGCTACTGTGTGCTGTTGAGACTCTTCTCTGTTCAAGTGTTATCTATCTCTGTTGAGTGGTGTCAAAAGCACTTGGCATACAGTGGGTTTCTGGGTTGTAGTTTTCCCATAATATATTTTTTTTAGAGATACAGTTATAGGAAATGTGGTGAACTTGTCTAGATGAAAATGTTGCTGCACGGAATTACTTGCTTTATTTTAACTCCTTCTCTTTGCTGGTAAGAAATTGGTCTTATCCATGAGTCAGAAGGTTTTGGTGTTCAAATGCATGGAAAAGCTGCAATCCAAATATCTCATGATTTGGGTCAATAACTTTGCATTAATATTTGCCATTAGTAATAAGTGGGTAGAGCCTCATGGGAAAGCTGCAAAAATGGAAATGTCTCCTTGTAGACATGTGTTCATGAAACCAGGATCCGCAGCTGACAGAGCAATTGGAGAGGTGTCTTTAAGCTTTACTGTTGGAGTCCTTAAACTCTATGTGACTTTTGAAATCCTCAGAGTGGCAGGGAGGAGGGGGAACTTGGCTCCCAAACTTCTTGTGGATCTCAGAAGTGTTGCAAATTTTCTATTCAGCCATTTTATTTGTGCTGCAAAAGAGGCAAGCATTGGTTCTGCAGCTATAGCTGAGAAGAATCCACGTGCAAGCTGCAAAGTAACCCTTTCCCTTAACCTCAGGTTCTGTAAACTGCGTAATTTCCCCTACAAAGAACTAATTACAAATCTACATAATAAATTCTTTTCTTACAATCCAACGGGACTCAACAGAAAACATGGGTTTGAGCATGTAGCTTGGAAATTAACTGAGCAATGTAACAGCATTAAAAAAATATCCCTAGGAAACCTTCATCTCTGATTTTGTTTTATATTATTATAGAGCTCATGCTTCAGTGATTTCCTTTCATCTAGTCATTGGGCTGAAGAAATAACACAGGCAAGGAAACCTCTTGAGTATCTGATGTGTATGGTAAACGGTCATTTCAGGGACCATGCACTATGGGCCTCAGACTGAGTTTAATTTAATTGGTTGAAATTAAAAAAACATTCATGCCTCATGAAATTATAACCTTTACCCCTTGTGTGTCAGCTACATCTGACACTAGCCTTGTTGTTCAGAGATGAAATCCCTCCTCTATTTCAATGGAAGCTCCACTGGGACCCACAGAAGCCTTGCAAACGGAAGAGGCAAGTGGCTGGTTGCTAGGTCACTACTTCAGCGACAGTTAACATCAGCAGAGTTTCTTTTTAGAAGTGTGTGTGTCTGGTTTTATCTTTGCTGTTTGAAACTCATGTTTGTTACCAGTATGTTCTTATTTTTTTAATATTCATGTTTAAAAACATTGGCTTTGTGTTCTCACTGGGGGAAATGAAAGGGACAGAGCTCCAGGTTTGTGTATTTCCTCTTGAGATATTGGGAACTGAGGTTCGATTTCTAGCTTGGATAGTAGTCTGGTTTGTATCAGTTGAACACTAAATGGTTAGGCATGTGTCTGTGTATGATTTCTGCTATATTTTTTCTTTCTTGGCTGTTTAGATTATAAAGTACAAGAACATTTCATTTATTTATTTATTCTGGATGTCTGTGCAGTGCTGAGGACAGGGACAGTGCAACCTCCTTTGAGACTGGGGGTCTGTCTTCAATGTTTTTGAATAGAGTTTTCGAAGAGGACCTGCAAGAAAGCAGGTCCTCAGTTTCAACTGACTTTCGGATGAACTTGAGGACCACTGACTTTATATTCGTTTTAGGAATCTCACTATTATAAATATGCCTATTGTATTTTTGTATGACATACTAGTTAGTGAGATAAAACACCTGCATGCTTGTAGAGCTGACCTGACCCTTTAGTTGGAGATCTGCTTACAGAGATACCCCAGCTATGACTGTTGTCTGCATTGTGTTCATGCTGAATTTTTGGAGACCTGCTCAAAATGACTTTATTCAGTGAGATATTGGGTCCTCAGCTAGTCCAGAAGGAAGGTTACTACAGCAGTTTCAGAGATGGCTTCTCATTATACCAGGGCTCTTACCTAGAAGAGCGCTAAGTAATGTGAAAGGCTAATTAATCAAGGCAGCCCATTCCTTCTCAGTCTTTTGCTTTCAACAGATACATCAGTTGGTTTCAATTTTGTTATAATATGGGTATACATATGATAGTATATGCATGATATATGTATATAATGTTGTGTTCTTGTTATCCTCAACAAAGTTTTAAAGAACAATAAGAATTTAAAAAAATATTCATGGGATTTATTTGGGATCTGGTATACCTTTTATATATGAAAAATTAGGTCACTCATAATGGAGAAGAAATTAATGAGAAGAGACCAGGCAAAAGGATATAATATAGAAGGGAAATATGCTCAAATATTCTGAATAAGAGAGATGAAAATTAGGTAACGAGATGATGAGAATAAGAATAAGCTGATGCTCAATGAGAAGAAAGAGAGTTATCACATACCGGTAGAGAAAATTCCCACAAGGGACAGTTGTGTTTTTGTGTTCATTGCTGTGGAATATCATTGACAGAAATTTAGGAAACAGGACACACAGAGCACCTGATGACAAGAATGCTCAGATGGTTAATGCCAGGTTGTGCTAAAAGAGAGGAGCTGTGCACCCTGTGGGACTGGTCTGAGAACTTCCCAAGGATTTTGGATTAAGTCCAGTTCTACAAACTCAGCTGGAGGGGAATGCATGTGCCTCTGTTTTCCTGGGGAGCAACATGTGCATAGGTGGGAGTCTTGTTAATGGCAAGCCACATGAACAAGCAGGTTTTAGTCCTCTGAAGGGGAGTGTGCTTCAGAGTCAGGAAAATAATAGGACCAACAGTCAACAGATTTTCCCTGAAAATAGAGGAAATATAAGACCCTCCCCAGCTCTGTTTCCAGAAGAAAAGCACTAAACACCGTTCTCCCCTGTGTAAGCCTGTATAATGATAAAAGAAAAAGACATTCTGTTGGAACATTTGGAGTCGAGGGGCTTTTAGCTCCTCCAGGGAGTGGGGCATCACTATCTGCAGATTGAATCAATCTGCCTCGGAAGCATGATGGCGAAAGAGCCCGTACACACGATAACAAAGCGACACGTCAAGGAAAGAGCCTTTACTTCTTTGAGCATAGATAAGACGGCTCTTTAAAAAGCGAGCAGGCACAGAGCAACTGCAGCCTCACCCAGTAACAGTTTTAATCCTCTCACTTGAGATTGGTGGAAGATTTGGCAGGTAGGAGGACGGGGTAAGTCTCTTCTTGTTATCTGAGAGGAGGACAATGCTATTACAAGTAAGGCAGCAAGAGAATTCTTGCTTGATAATAGAGTTGAGAGCTAAAGGATAAACTCTTATTGGGGGTAATAATAAGATTGTCTGGGGCCAACTTTAGTGAAACTTGTTATTCTCTCTCTGATTTACTTGTCATTGGGTCTCCTGTGCACAGCATTGCAAAGGGCATTGCTACATTAACCCATGGATGCTGTGCAGGGCAGTGGAGGCTTGGCCAGCTCTGTTTCAAGACACCCCTCTCTTTCTGTTCCTTCCCTAGGAAGTGGCTCTTGAGCAGCAACATATTCTTAAGAAGCTGATTTTTGGTGTGATTATTGTTTAGAGGCCCATGCTTTAGTGCCTCTTTCGAGATATGCCTATTTAATGAAATCCACTTAATGTGACAGAGATATTACGTTTGTGACATGGATCTCTGTCACATAACCTAAAGAAGACCTTGAAGATGGCTCTGGAAGAGATTTCCATAGCCACTGATCCCAGCCACCAGAGGGAAACAGAACCATGTGCATTAATTCAGTCTGTCATGTGCACCTTTTCCCTGTGCGCAGACTTCTTGGACAGCTAAGGTACCCTAGGGCATCCCAGTCCTACCTCAAATGAAACCCAGGAGTTGCATGTCCCAAAATTACAACCAGCTAACATTATAGAAGCTGCTGGGACCCAGGGCGGGTTCCTTCATCTTCCCTTTTGTAGCTAGTTGATTGGAAGTCCTATAGGAAGGATGCAATCACGTCTCTTCTAAGTGGTATAAAGAGTGTGTTTGGTGCTGGAACAAAAGAGGATGGTGTAAAAAGTGGTGTTGCCACAAACACTCTGAAAAGGCTATTATGGATGCTGCCACATAAAGCTTTGCCTTCTGCCCCCCACTATCTAATAGTTTTAGTTGTCAAAAAGACAGCAGGTTTATTAACCAAACCAACACCTTCCTCTCTGAAGAAATAGCCCTTCTTTATAACTGCCTCTGTCTGAGCTGGCAGCCACACAAATCCCATGGGAGAGATCAGTGAGAGCTTCTGAAGTCTCCTGGCTTTGTGTGGTTGTGCTGGTAAGAAGCCAGTGTGCACCACTGCTGCAGCCCTTAC
Source organism: Loriculus beryllinus (assembly GCA_039877255.1). Classification (NCBI taxonomy): domain Eukaryota; kingdom Metazoa; phylum Chordata; class Aves; order Psittaciformes; family Psittacidae; genus Loriculus; species Loriculus beryllinus. The sequence continues at coordinate 6,644 of JBCJKH010023338.1, read as the reverse complement.
CTCTGTCTGGGGCTGCTTCACATATTTGTGACCAGAGGAGGTCTTGTTGCTCTTCTGTGATTCTATGGTTCTTGATTTGTAGATATACCAAGCCTGTTGGCGCATTTGACTGTTAAAACACCAGTGGCAAACTTTCTGAGGACAAAACTAGTTGGTTTTGGGTTTTTTTGGGGTTTTTTTTTTGTTTTTATTTTATTTCCAGAAATCTAGGGTTTCCCATTTTCAAAAGTAAAAGCAAAATAATATTTTTCCTGATAAACATCGTTTTGGGTGCTATTGCAGTTGTGTCCCAGTCCTTCTGGGCTGGGGGGCATGGCAGGGTGTTGGACAAGCAATGAGTGAAGAAGTGGAGAAGTAAGGTTGCCTGCTGGCCCTTGGCAGTCTATCTGGTGGGATGGTGGTGGTTACTGGAGCCAGTGCCACTTAAAAGGAAGGAGACCCTTCTGCAGCCCAGATTCCAGGGGCTCTGCTCTGTGGCCACCAGCTCAGGTGCAAGCTGCCTTCCCATTCCCTTCCCTGTAAGGGATGCCTCCATCAAAGCCAGTAATGCAGCAGCCATGGGCATGAACCAAATACACCCTCCAAGGAAGGAGGAACATGGGGACAAGGGCAGATTTTTCCAGCTGCACCTGCATAAAGGGTTGTTGTTATCCTGAAATTCTGCAAAATATCACCTTGGAGGAGGAAGGGACCACGCATCTCTCTGCATGAGCTGAGCACGGAGGCATTGCCCATTCAGACAGGCATCTTCAAAAGCAAACCAAAAAGGTATCTGTGATCATGAGTCCAGAGCCACTGCTGCTTTTAATGGCTTTCCAGCAAAATGCCCTGCTCCATCCCCTGAGCCCCTGTGCTCCCCCCAGCCCTCTTTCCTCCTCCTCCTCCACCTCCACACAAGTATTTAATTTTGCTCTGGCATGAAATAATAGAGTGCTGTGTATCTATTACAGATGTAAAGAGATTTAGACTGCCACAGGTTTCAGTAGCACATTCAAAGCCCTAACAAAGCTGGGTATAATAGACTCTCCCTGCCATTATCCATTCAGCAAGTGTAATAAATGACTCGGCCGCAGCCTGCCATATACCACCCGGCCCAGATAACAGCTGAAAGGAGAAAATTAAATTTTGCTTTTGTTGAAACATTATGATTTATGTATTTGTAATATAGGCTGTGGTGGGCAATTGGAAAAAAAAAGGAATAGATTGCTGAATATACTTCATGGTTACTGATTGTACCGCAGGCCACTTAGAGTGCTGGAAATGCTCTTCTTCTCCCTGTATTCCTTAATAATAATAAAATCATACAGATTCCCATTAACCTTTTTGCTTATGTTGATTTTATTTCTATATTTATTTGAGGTTTTTTTTTTTTTTGCTTCCAGGTCTTAAGCTTTGGCCATTTCCTCTCAGCCTCGTGAAAAATAACAGAGTGATGGTTTATGGAGACAAGGCATGAAGCACTTCAGCGTGTAAAAATGATGGATGGAGGTCAAAAAATCTATCTATCATTTTTAATATTTTTATAATTATTTTCTTTGAATTGGGGTGGTTCCCCCCCTTTCCCCTCCGCCTCTTCTCCCCTGCTGTCTTTAGACTTGATGACAAGATATTCTGATATCCTCATCCTTGCAATATCTAGCCCTATAAAAATAATTAACTTCTCCCACCTTAGAAATATAGAGACAGAAACAGGAGTGCTTCACCCTGTAATTTATAATACTGCAGCACTGTCCCTTAATGTTGTAATCAGGCCTGCAAAGTCTTATCATGTTGTAGAATATAATGAACTTACTTATTCATTTCAGCATCACATTTCATCTTAGTTGTTCTCCACATTACTTGCTCGGCCCTCCCCTTTTCTAGAACACTGGCAAGAGCACAGAAGTTTTCTCCCTTTCCTTTTCCTTTTCTTCACCTCCTTTACCTCTGGGGTTGCTGAGTCAACAAACCCATAGAGGAGGCTGGATGCTCATTTGCCTGGGTTCCTTAGGAACTTAAACATGAGTGGTTTTTAATATTTTTATGGAGTTTAGAATTTCTTAAATCTATTTACATGGCTTAGACAAAAAGGCTTGATCTCAATGGAACCAATCTGTTCAAGGAGTTGGCTGCAATAGAAGGGACAGTGTAGGTGGAGCCAGAGAATTCTCCCTGCTTCCCCCACAGAGCCTTGTGGTGTGCATCCTTCTTGCTCTGAGCATTTGTATCTCAAATATTGCCACTTAAAGCAGGACCTGTTGGATATTTTGAGGAATAAATTGGGATTCTTCCCATCTTCCTTTTGGCTGGCTGATGGGGAGAGGAGTCCTGCATAATCTTTTCTGACCCTCAAGTCAGCCCACATTTAATGGGGGATTCACCTGGTAACAGCTCATCCAATAGTGTTGATTTTGGCTTTTTCTGAGGAAAACACTTTTGCGTCTCACTAGAGATTTTTTACAGTATTTTGTCTTCCTTCACCAACACTTCATTCACAGCCACAGAAAAATCAATTAGTCCCATGGTATTTCCTACGCTTGTCCAAAATCTCCTTGCCTTAGAGACTGACAGCACCCCTTTCGTAGGTCTTCCAGCTGAAGGACTTCAAGAGAAATACTTCATAATGCTGTATACTACCTAATATTCCAGAGGCTTTAGCATCCAGAAAAGGAAGCTCTACCTGCTCTCCAGCATTACCATTTCCATTCTGGCTATAGACTAAGCCAGGTCAGCATCACTATTAGGAAACAGCTCTGGTCCCCCTGAAAGATGGATCAGGGGCCTGATTCTGACTCCTCTTGTGCCCTTTGCTATGCAGTAGCAATGCAAGGATGTGTCGTGAGTTACGGCCATGGGGACAGCCCGTAGCTCTTCTGTACCTTTTGCTATCCACATCTTTTGCACTTTGATGTTTCAGAGCCTGGCAAAAGTCTCTGGTGTTAGGTCTGCCAATTTTTTGGGTAGGGCGTATCTAGCAAGGTTAAAGCCCAGCACCAGCAGCAGTATTGTGGACTCACCTGGTGGATAGGATCAAGCATTTGAATAACTCATGATTTTTAGACCCACTGAATCCCAGGCTGCGGTTAGCATATATGGTCTGGAAGTTTGGGTGTGCAGGGGATGTTTTACAGCCAGCTCATGTCTTGATCAGGTATTCTGCTAATGCACACTGACAGATATTTTGTGCAGCAACATTCAGTCTATTTATTGACCCCCTGCCCTCAAATGCATACATACAGCAGAGCACTCCAGCTTATATTTAATGCTGAAACATTTGTAAGTACTGTATATCCTATGATCTATTGGACTAATGAAAAAGAAGGTTTATCACTGCAGTCCAGTGTAAATCTGCGGATAACCTTACTGTACAGTCAATTTATTCCTTTAACAGGTTTATTCCTTCATCAGGTGTTTGTAGAAGGTTTCACCATAAGTACAGCAGAGACATAATTTGCTGTGGGGCAGATTTATTTGTTTCACAGGGTTATTATTTTAACAGTCTGATAATCACTATGAGTATGTTTCACCATTTGGTATTTCTGTGTGTATATGTGAAAGTGTGTTTATTCATTCCCTGAACAGGTTCATTTCCTTATCAGCTATTCATTTTAAAGAGTTTTATTACATATGCAGAGTGTGTAGGTTACTAGAGTGCAGTGATTTTATTAAGGGATTTATTTAGTGTCAGATATTCATTTAGCTGGGGTTCACTATAACACAATCATACGCTTTCACCTGGCCAATTTTCTTTGTATCTTGCTGTTTGCTATAAACAACACTTTCCCTGCATTGCAATCCCCAAGTCCTCTTTTATTTTTCACACTCTTTGCAGGGAACTCCCCCATGCTTTGACCGCTTTCATTTATTTTATTCACCATTTTTTAGGTTTTTCTGCCTCATGGTCAAGGGGTCTTGTTTGCAGGCTTATATGAAGTGTTTGTTTAAAATGAATAGGCTTAAAGATTCTGCTAAGAGGAGGAGGTTCCAGAAATGTCTCTTGAATGCCGCTTGGGAATTGCTTGAGTCCCAGTACACAGTCAGTGACTGACTGGAGAAAAGTAGGAGGACGATGATCTCAAAACAAGATTCTGGTTTACTCAGAAATTGGCTTCAAGGTTTTGCTATGATTTAATCATTTTCATGTCATGTGAATATTAATTCCAGGAAAGAGGAGGGAGGGAATTGTCCATAAGCTGTTGGTGATATCTATCTTTAACTTGGCATAAAATGAAGCTCTACCATGAGGAAAGAAATCCAGCAGCACCACCGAGTCTCATGCTGCAATAAAATACAATCCTATTCTAATTTTCCTGATGTCCAGGGCTGTTTCAGACTGATATCATAGGAGCCAGGCTTAGTGGTTTACCTTTCTATCCCCACAACTGTCCACAGGAAAGAGCTGCATAAAAGTTTATGCCAATTCTCTCTTCAGTGCTCTGAAATGGCTGGTGGTCATGGAGGATACAGAGGGTGAGATTGCACATCCCAGGGACTCACATACAGATTATCAGGCATGTAGAATCTTTACTTCGAATTATTTAAGTGAGAGCTGCTTTGTAGCAATGTGGGTTTTTGATTCAAAGTATACAAGAAGCAGTGAAAATGTCTGAGCTCAGTTAGTTCTGTGCCAGCATTGTAAACTAAACTATATTCTTCTGCATAACGATCTGTGTTCTGAATGCTTATTTGATTTCTATAAGAACGGATCATGGAGTAAAAAATGCAAGCCAGCAGCAGAGTCAGAGAGATAATGTTAAATGTTGTGTTTCCTGTGATCAGTGCAAGATTCTGTGTAATAAAGAAGTCATATGGTTGCCTTGATCTAGAATTCTGAGTCTATATTTAATGTTTATTGGAGATAGCAATGTCTGAGAACTGAGTATCTACACAGACATACTGAGGTTAACAGTGATGCTTGAGCTCCTTATTTACACATTTTCTTGATAGAAACCAGGAATTTTGCTGAGAACATAGGAGCTGACACCTTTCAGATCTTAGTTTAACTTTATTTGTACAAGTTCGCCTGCAATTGTCATCTAAATATTTATGTTGATCCCAATATGCCCACTGATTTTTCTTAATTCCCCAACATCTTGTAGGGTTTTTATTGTACCCTAACTTCCTTGCTGCTGTTATTTTCCCATCTTACCAGACATTCAGTCTGAGTGTTGTCCAAACCAGCTTTTCCTTGAATTGTCTCAAATTTCTTCAAGTAGATAGCAATCTATTAAACATCACAGTATTTCATTCTAACAGAGGAGCAATATAACTTCAACTCTATTGTCAATACAGGATCAAAACTATTGATGAAAACACAAAAGTAAATCAACATTGGTCTATAAACTATTAGTCCATTTATCAGATGCAATTAATACAGTTTAAACATTCAATCAGATCATCAATTAGCATTTGCTGCTTTTTTCTTTACAATAAGATGTTCAGCAGTTTAGAGTGTGTGTGTGGGGGGGGGGGAATGGCAAAATAAGCTGCTAAAATCCATTGGCAATGACAATATTTATTTTCCAGATAGTAGGAAGTCAGTGTTAGAACTGATTAGACTGAAGAACCTCATCATCACAGAAGTTTTGGGAAGTTTTTTCTATTTTATGCTGGAAGAAATCACAGTTCTTCAAACATTCTTGTAAAGCAGAGCCGTATGAAAATACCAGGTCTGCACTGAAAAGAATGAGGTTTTGTTTTGCTTCATCTCTGAGTTGTTTAGAGAATCCATCCTGATCTGTGAAACCTTTTTCTTGATAATATCCTTGAAATCAATACTTAACTGCAAAGCGTTTTCACACTGACAAAAATGCATTTTCAGGAAAAAGAATGTTTAATTGAAAATGTTCTTAACAGCTCTGGTCTGAATGAAACTACCCATCAGTTTACTCATCACTGACTCATTAGTATGGTATTAAATTTATGACTACAGTGAAAAAAATCAGCTATGGGTAATTGAACCCCTATTGTAAAGAACCGTGTTAAAATGTACTTAGTTATGCTCAAGGCTAATGTTATTTGTTAAATCTCCTAAGAGGAAATTAGCAGTTGAAGTTTTGTTTTCGTAGTGTTAGTTATTACTCTTGATGCTGGAAACATCCTTGGCTCACTGTGAGTTTTCAGTGAGAGCCTGTGTGACAATTTTGCTTCTTCTAGGGTAAACAGCATCACGAAGGAGGAACAGGGGGCAGGTGATGGACCCAGGGCCAAGCAAACCCCACTATAATGTTGACTGTAAAGAAGTATTCTTTTTATCCCAACAAAAAGATCCTGATTTATATTTAGTTGCTACAGCTGCCCATTCTCTAGGTTGAATGACACCAGAACATAACTGCCTGCTATGTATTGAATCTACTTCAGTCAGAGACCAGAAAATGCGGAGGTTGAGAGAGAAGAGATTCAAACATGAGTAAACCTCAAAACTCAGTGCAAAAAATCCCACTGCATAAAGTATGAGGTTTTCGCTCAGGTTGCATGTTTTACACTGCAAATAGATGACACTGCAGCGGTCCATCAGATCCCTTTTTCCTTATTTAGAATATGAATATATGTGTGTGTGGGAACACTTCTGAGAGATTTTTTTCTTCTAGTGATTCGGAGAAAACTCCAGGAACAAACTTGCCAACAAAGTTTTCAAGCTGACAAGCAGGTATTCTTTATTGCGG
>JBCJKH010023337.1:0-10764 GCA_039877255.1 Loriculus beryllinus | reverse complement strand
CTCAGACTCAGCCTGGTGACTTTCATACTATAAAAACTGCGTGATTGTTAAAGCTTTTTTTTGACTTTTTTTAGCAGATGAAGTATGTCAGTATCAAGGAACTTCTGAAGACTCAGTTCTAATGTGAAGCATTGGTCTCCGATTATCCATGACACTACAAAGTTCCTGGAACCAAAGTTCCATCTTATATTCACATACTTAACTGGGAATTTGTGTCATCATTTTCCTAGGAACAATAGTTACTATGTAATCTGATTGTCTTCTGTTTTTTCGCTTTTTTGGGTTGGTTTTTGTTTTGTTTTGTTTTGTTTTTTGGGTTTTTTTCAAGTCTTCATCTTAAGAATTTGGAAGAATACACTGATCTTTATTTACAAATAATCCATGAACAAAAAGAAAAACAAACCACAATAGGGAGTGATGTAGTAAAAATCCATTTATCTACTCCTTCTACAATTCTGATACTGTTATTAAAATTAATCAATTGCTTATCTAAGATACTAAGTAACAACAATAAAAATAGTTTAGCACTTCGTTACAGTGTTTTATTACCAGATCAACGTAATGATTTTCTCTAGGCATGAAAGAAAATATTAATCACTAGAATAAAGGAAATCCATCCATCCATTACATAGAAATGAATAGAGTTAATCCTACCATTAATTCATTAAACGTTACAAATACTCATTCCAAATCTGGATTGACTGTACATGGATTGACTACTGGCTGGAAAATCACTGAGCTCACAGCACTTTAAGTATGTAGAAACATATCTATGTATGTCTCTCCGTACGTAGAAAAACACCTGCTTTAAATAAATTAGAAAAATCAACACCAGTTCTTGATGTGAGCTGGTTTTAACCAAGTATATTTGCAGTATTTACAACTTTAATTACAATTTCATTTTTTTCTTATTTGTACATTCCCCTTTTTATATAGATATTTATATATTTATATATGTTCTAAGTGATATTGCTTCTAGGAGAATATAGCATCCATCTATTTATTCAGCTTAACATTAAAAAGGTGAAAAGAAAAGAATCTTGCTTAAAGGTTTAGAATTATTTTCTTTTGAAATATAAAGCTTATAAATGTCTGTAAACGTTTAACACCACTGTTGTAAATGAAGTTGTATAATGAAAAAAACCCAAGACTTAAATCTGGGACCCCTAAAAATATTTCTTGATGCAATTCTGTCATATCTGAGACAAGTGAAGTCAGATATGTTAGGATTCTGTATTTATGCTTTTGTACTAGCCTCTAATCACTCTGTTTATATACAATGATTTACAATGGTAATTCAAGGTCTGCAATGGGGTCAATAATTCAGGTTACTAGTAGTTTTGATGGAAAAAGTTACCTGTAGTTTACACATGCATGAGCAACACTATGTGCAATCACATTTACATGTTGCCTGATACAGAGATTTATATGCATTTTTACTAAAATAAAGATAAAATTCAATACATTCTCTCTTTATATTGTGAAAGCTAGTGTGCTAATTTTAATGAAATACATTATCTGAGAAAAATTCTTGAGGAGTTAAGATTGAATACAATACAGATTTTAAATAAAGATGTTTTAATTATGAAAATAATTTAAAGCTTCTCTAATTCAACAGTGCTAGAAGTCACCAGACTAAACAAAACTATGAAGATAAAGCTATACAGGGCATCTGAGTCTTGCTGTTGTGAAAATTTGAGAGGAAAAGTGAGTCAATCACCAAGAGTATTGATTCCTACTTTCCCCTTATTCCCTGAGTTTCTGCCCCGGTGTTACGCTGAGCTGGGTCAGAAAACAGCAGTTACACTAATGAGAGCACATGCAAGAAGGCAGAGATATTTTTACTCGCCTAAGTACTTTTTGAAGCAGGTATCTACCTTTCTACTTTATTCACGGTCTTCTAAAAAAAAAATGAAGGCACTATTGCCTTCTATTTCACTCACAGAGAGCTGAGTTAATCTGACTTTCTGAAGGCTTATTACTTTTAAAGATTCAATAAGCAAAAGTTAACATCAGCTATATTGCTTCCACATTTTTCACATACCCAGAATTTTTGTGTCATTACAGTCTATGCTGTAATAATACTTGCAAAACACATTGAGCCTGAAAGGACTGATTCATATTGCTTTCCTTTGTGTCACAAACTATTGTCCATGCGCAGACTTACAGCTCTATTTTGATACATAGGTGAAAAAATTTCCAAACTAGCCAGTCTATACTACTCCCTTTTGGAATACAGGACAAAATTAAGAGGTTATAAATGCCTGTATATGATAAGTAGAAAAAAAATAATCTTCTAAAATTAAGGTACATAAAACTGAAGCTGACCAAAATGTTTTGTTTACAAATGATTGTTCATAATTGAGACTTTTAGCATAGTATACAACTGGCAGAATAAATCTGTAAATTATCACTGTGACAGCAGCATTGCCTTGTTTAAGGAGAAATGAGTCAGGAAAATCTGTGCAGTACTATAACACTGTAAGATTTAATTTTATTATTACTATTATTATTATTATTAATATTAATTATTATTTACTATTACTACTACTGCTGAACAAAAAATATTTCGAATGGGAAATGTTTTAGAAAACAGAATATCCTTGTCTAGTGAATTCAGCACCTTGGATCACTGATACAGACTTAACAAACCTATGCATATTGTAAATTTCTTGGTTCTTCTTGTAGGAAATGGAACCATGCCTTTGACATGTTATCTAGAATGTAACTGATTAACTGTTTAAGAAATTTTGAAAATTTCTGAAGCAAAAAAAAAAGTTGAGAGAACGAAAGAAACAGATAGAAAAGAATAACAAAAGTATACTATTCTTCTAGTCTCCAGGGAAATCTTATGGGTTTGTTTTCTAATTTGCAGACAGTTTCCAAAAAGTTAATATTCATTGATTTATGATTTAGAAATATAGAAGAAATATGGAAAATATAGAGTTATAAATATAGAAGGAATAAGTTGGAAACATCCTTACATATCTAAATCCCAGGCCAATGGACTTAATTTAATTAATTCTAATCTGAATGAGATCATATCTCTGTGGGGGATTATGGTTGCTTTAAAATTTACAAGTGCTTGGGAATTCTCCAAAGACTTGGTTAGCTGGTGCATCAGTTATTATACTTAAAAAAAAAAATATCTTATGTGTGTAAATTGCATCTAGTTTCATCTCAAAGTATTTGATTGCATGGTAACAACCTTTTTATCAACTTCTTGCACTCAGGTACATGTTTCCAGACTACAGTCTAGATACTTCCTTTTCTTTTTTGCTACATTAACCAGAATTAGTTGTTTGATATTTACCTTGTAATTTAAAGTAATTTTCTAATTTATAATCTTAAGAATAAATTTACATCATCAATTATAGTAAATTTACATTACTAATGATTTTTAAAATTATTAATTACATGCCAACAGTATTTTTCTGGTTTATCATGAATTTACCTTTTAATTATGTAATATGAATACATGACCATCTACTTTTTATATAAAGTCTATATCTTTTACAGCGAAATTTAGCTTTCCTATTACTGCATTACTGCAGACAACTTTATGTTACCACCCTACCTACAAGCATAGTTTTCCCTTCCAAAATCAGATTTATCTTTGTTATTAAAATATATGCGTATCTTTGGATTGGATTCCGTGAATCAGTTCAAAATGAAGACATTTACATGTAGAAATTTATATATGAGAACTGTCAAGTTCTTTTTACAGTTAACACAACTAGTCAGTAAAACTGATGCAAAGATTTTCCTGATAGGTCAATTGACTAAACATAGGCATCTAGTGATGTTTCAAAATAAAGAGTATTTGCTGCATCTAACGAACTGCCAATAAGATACCCATACCCTTCAAGATTAGCTACAGGAAACCAAGTGTACTGTTAGGAGATTTAGCATGTGCTACAAGTTAACCTGAGCTACACTTCAGTCTTTATTTACTGTACTGAAGAAGTATTCAATTTCCTTGCCCATAAATGGACTGTGCCATTCAAAATTCCTTGTGGCATCCTGCCTAGCTGCCAGTGGCCACTCCAGAAAAGCATGTCTCCTATAAGTCCTGCTAGTACTCAATAGATATACAGAATAAATTAGGGCAACTCAGATGGCCCTGGATATCTATTAAATAAATGAGATGAGCTATGAATTTACATCAAGTATCTTGGAGTTTTAGACATCTGTCTCACATAGGATCACATCATCAATATCCAGTTAATGCTCCTATATGAGCTCCCTGCTTAGACAAGTCATTTTCCTGATCTAGCTACTTATTTTCCTGGATGTCAAGATTGACTTTTCTTGTACTTTAATAATGCTGTCCTCAAAGACCAGATAGCTTTCCTGCTCTTCTTTGCCATTCAGAGCTGCCGCCCATGAGATCTCACCATTTCCTTAAACAAACCAAAATCTGATGAAATACAGTGTCTTAAACCTGCTACTTGTTTGCAGCACTTCTTTCAGGATATTGAACTCCATTATTGCATGTCACATGTAGACATCTATGTTAATACAATGTTAATACGTAGTTGATATGCACACACTGTGTCTTAAACTATTTCTGTCTTGTTTCTTTTATTCTTTTTTCTGAAGTCTTAGTCTTAGTTTATTACAATTGCTATTCCTCTTCCAAGTGGATTATTTTTTTATATATAAAATTTCCATCTGCTTAAGCAAAATTTTTTTAAACAGTTATCAAATGCAGGATAATTCAGCAATTTAGAACTACTGTTGAAGATAGGCTACTCCATGCCATCTAAGATATTCAAATAAATCACATAAGAACCAGACTAACTTAAAAAAAAAAAAAGATTAAAAAATATGTTTATTTAATCTAAATATTCAATCCACATATCCTCTTTTTTTGTTTCCAACAGCCCACTTTCATGCTGTTCAGTTCAAAAAGCATAGTACATTTAGGTAAGATATGGTTATTTAAAAGATTTGAACATCCAGTTTGTTTCATCTGCTGTGATACTTCACATTACACATTAGAAAAGATAAAGTAAAACTCAGTTCTACACATATGTTGGAAGCATTTAAATGGCTAACATTGATATTTTTGTACAATGCCTCTCTTTTGTCAGAAGCATAACTAAAAAGGGTAAAATGGTCAGGTTATCTAAAACTAAACTATTTTTTTCCCTTCCTATTCAAGTTTCTCTATATCATTTGGCATATGCTGTAGCTAGAAGCAGTCTCTTAAGAATATGTAGTGTTAAGCTTTTCTAAGCTGTATATAATTAATGGTGCCATAAGAAACACCTTCATATGTAAACATTTATATAAAGATTTTTGGAAATTATAGGAATATGAGAGGTTCTCAGGTGAACTTTGTCACCTGAGAAATGTTATGATCATAGCATATAATTTATAAATCATTTCAAGATAACAGTGGCATAGTTGGCAATTTTTGTATTGCAACTGCAAGACAGCTTTGTGACAGAAATGTTGGAGAGGGGTTATATAAATATCTAAATACATATATGCATAAATATACATATTTATAGTTATGCATGTGTATATATAGAGATGGAGAGATATAGAGGGAGGCTTAGTTGTTTGGGGGTTGTGGGGTGGGTATTTTTGTTTGCTTGACATGTTTTGTTGGGTTTTTGCTTGTAGTTTTGGGGTTTTTTGTTTGTTTGTTTGTTTTTCAGAGTGAAATTGTGTACATAGTGATCCAAAGCTGCCTTTAGTGACTTTAGTCAATTTGCCAATTTGGGTGGTACACTGGAAAGACGTATCTTAAGAATTTTTAAGTGACAGGCAAGAGACACAGTTATGCTAAGAAAGTTCTAGCTAGAACAATGTCATTGTTAAAAAGAATGTTGATAATTAAGGCTTGGTCTTCATTTTCTGTTGGCACAGTTTACTTCATGAATACCAATCAGAATAGAGAACAAAGAAGAGGGAGGCAACACTTCAGTGTTAATAATGCTATAATCTGGAAATATGGGATAGAAAGTTTATGCTATTTTTATTTTACTTGTAAGTGCACCTGGTCAAGCATAAAATATATGGTTATCAGATACCTAATGGTCACCAGAGACTTGATAATATAAATTACTTAGGTCTAATGAAGATAAATAGCATTCTAGGCATTGACACATACTACATACTGAAGAGAAACTGATGCTGATGTTGTTGCCAGGCAACCCATCTCCCCACGTAAAACATGTATTCCCATTATTACTGTATGAATCCAGAAAAAGATGAGGCTGGGGCAGGGGGTCAGACACTAGTATTTTCTTTCACTGAATTATTACTGCCTAGTAATGTGTCAGAAAAAAAAAATAAATCTATATTCACTAATGTATTGTGTTCTTAAATTTAAGTTCATTCTTTTTTTTAAGGATCTTAAATATAAAACAAGGTAAGAAAGCATATTAACTTACTTGTGGTGGCATTTAAAAAGTTAAATTTTACATTTGCATTGAATAATGATGCTTTCCTTAAGGATTTATATTAGTAGCTGGGCGATTTTCTTGATACAGTGCTAATCATTACATGTAAGTAGATGAAAACACATTTTGTCTCTTTCAGTTCAAACAGTAAAAATAAAGTATTCGGCTCTATCACCATTTATTCTTTATACAGCCAATTTATGACAGATGTTTTCTGTTTTCCTTTCTCATGTTATAGAATACATCTGTGATTGTTCTTTTTACATACAGTTTTCCTAAGTGCTATACAAGTACCACATAAGCATTGTAATTAAGATTTATTTTAACACAGCAAAATTGAATTACCATTAAGAGAAGTGTATAGCTCTTAATGATATTATAGTAAAGCTCAGAAAGCCATCCTGTAACAATAATTTCTCTAAGAGCTTGCTCTCGCGTTTTCTTCTTTGTGCTACAACATCCCTTATTAATGCATAATCCAAGAAGAATGAAGAGTGTTTACCGTAAAAGCAGATGTCATTTTATGTTTTATTCCACAGTTTGATTCTTTGTTTCAATGTACTTTGTTCTGCATTCTCAGATAGGTTTTTGGTAAAACAGTGAAGCTATAGAAAGGCATAAGCACACTTATTCTAGTGTGACAGTGAATTTCAAATTAGCTCAGCAGGATACTTAAATCAGAAATGCAAGCTCTTTGATACTGGCTCTGTCTGTCTTCTGGATGACAATTACAATAAATATTCATCATGCTTAAGATGCCAGGGGCCAATTTTATGCTATCCAGACACAGCCTTCCAGTTTTCCTCACATCTAATACTAAGATAGATAATTGGGAAAATTCTTATTTAGTAGCCTCCAGATCAAGAAATTATATCACTTGCAGTTATATTTTCAAGAACCTGAAAACCAAGTATTAAAAATATATATTATTTGTTTATTTGTTGCTCTTGTTCCTTGACATTCTGGCTGTCAAACAAATAATAAGATCAGCATTACTTTAAAATAAAATGCTATAGAAAGGCTTGTTCAGTGCTACATCCAATATTGAGTAACAGAATATGTAGAACTTAATTAACAGAATATGTAGAACTTAATTAACAGAATATGTAACTTAAGTCCCATTATAATACATTGTGATATTGCTTTCCAAAGTAGTTGAGGATTTGTTGTTTCTGGGGTTTTTTTTGGTTTGGTTTTTTTTTTTTTTTTTAATTTCCAGGGTTCAGAAAGTTTTTCTATGACATGTGTGTGTGTGTGTGTGCGTGTGTGTGTGTCCCTGTCCACATGCATCTGGCTTGAAATTGTGTTTAGTGATATAACCATAAATTCCTGTTCTGTTCCATTCTGTTCCATTCCATTTCATTCTGTCTTGTCCTGTTCTGATGACTAATGCATTGAAACGTCATGGAGAGATGCTTATCCACTAAAGGCTTAGATTCAGCATCATAGCTAAGGAAGATATAGTGCAAACATGACACAGAGTATTAATTCTCCTGAGAAGCAAATTTTATATACTTCTTTCCTTCTCCCACTACTATTAGATGGAATCTTAACTGCCGTATTAAGGAGTTAGTTTAATTGACCAATTCCATCTGCTTTTACGTGAATGTTTTATAAGCGTTGAGGACCAAATTCAGAATGCCTAAGTTAGGTATACATTACTGAACAAAAATAAGATTTGGGTGTACAGTCTTTTGCATAGTAAGTGCATTTCAGAGAACTAAGACAAACGAAGTAGTGTTGGTTCCCCCCATGCTAGAGAATGCAAGAAATTTATGCCACTTGGCTTTGGTGGGACAGGGTCTTTTACACAGACATGTGAGTTCTTCTGTTTGACTTAGTTATATATATTACAAAGAAGTACATCTTAACAGAATTCTCTTTTTTTTTTTTTTATTAAGGAAAATGTAAGGAATATTTAATGCTTTTCCAGTGTCTGAGTTTTCACATCTGAGAACATGCCTAAAAGTTGCCAAAAATGAAAAGTGTGTAAGATCATGTAGCCAGTGCATAGCATTTTCAATTGTAAACAAATGTCTCCTCTCCCTGGACTAAAAATTAATTTTGCATCAAGTGGTCATTGGATAAAATACAAACAAAATGCTTCATAAAGAACACATTTTTCTCAGACACACTCAGTGATATTAATTAGTTCAAGCCTCCCCCAGCCTTTTGGCTTTGGCCTTATAAAGTATGTTGGCAAAATTTATGTTAGAAATTGCACACAGTAGGGTGCAGGCTTCATCATATGACAGTATTTTCTTTGTAATATACCTTGATCATCAATGAGATGATAATTAACCTTAAAATTCACATTATTATTACTGGAACCTAACTGGCACCAATAAGATGTTAGGAAAAGATTTTTGAGTTGTGTTTTTTTACAAATAATTTCAGACTCTATCAAAACATTCAGTAATAAATATAGTTTTCTCAAGTTCAGAAAGGTTTTTATTTCTGTTTTGCAATTCCAAAGGCTAGAGGTTTAATTTTCTATTAAATGAAATAAAAGACATTAAAATACAGAATGACAATCTGAAAGAAGAAATAAACTAAATAAGCCTATCTTGATCCCTTCTTAGAAAAATGAGTGCTAATGTAAAGTGAAGATAGATAGATAGACAGACAGACAGACAAAAAAGCATCTTTTTGGAAGTATTTCCCATAAAATATTTTCTCAAGGACTATGTCTAATTTATTGCATAGGCACTAGGAGCGTTTGTATATATTTTTTCATGGTTTTTTTTTTTTTTTCTTCTTTCTTCTACCTAATGTGAAATTTTCTAGAAGCTATATCATAGTACCTATAAATATTCAAAAATACAAAATCTGTCACCTATACCCTAATTTCATTAAAAACATTGCACTATTAATTTACCTTTTTTACTAAAAAAAAGAAATGAATGTATGTTCAAATTATTTATTGACTGATCTCAAATTTCCTGATAATAATTTTAATTATTGCCCTTATATATTATTTTCAATGACACATTCTGTTAATTTTCTGATTCTCCATAGGTGGTTTGCCTGTTATTCTTAATATTCTGTTTACCATATAGCAATTTTGGTTTTATAATTGTATGAATAAAAGAAACTAAAGAGATTAAAAGTCATAATTTGAATATTTAGAAGCAATACATAATCTGAGACCAAGCTGGTGAAAGATGTGAATTACATCCAGGAATTATATGACAGGCGGTTATATGGGTTTCATTACAAAATTAAGAAAACCAGTATTACATATCTATGTGTGTGTGTGTGTGTGTGTGTGTGTGTACAATATGTGTGTGTGTGTGACCTTAATGTTTAATCTTTTATTATAGTCAATCAAGAGTCAGAAAATACACTCAGCAGAAACAGGAAAATTGTTTGCCTGTCTATATAGTATGCATGCAATATCAGTTTATAAACAGAAATATAAAATGCCACTTGCAGCCCTGAGTAGTTTCTCTAACACAAGGCCGGTGGATGTGGCATGTAGTTTATGGAAGAACCTGGGACTTGCTGGAATGGCAGCCAGGAGTTTTAGGTTGACTAAAACAAGGTTTAGAGATGAACTGTGCCTTAGGCATCAATGCTCTCTGGGCTTTGTTGGTAATATTACATAACAGGGAAGCTTATAAGTTGATAGTGGTTCTGCATACCTACATTTAAGTATCAGTCTTAACTGAATCTTATAGTGCTTCCACATTCCACAGAGAAATTCCAAATTATTTTCTTAATATAAATGATGTGGCATCCACTTTAAACTAATAAAAATAGTATATCTTTACAAATCTAGAGTGTCTAAATATAACAATTTTCTTTGCACAAGGGCTTCGGCTTCATAAACAGGGCAAACAAGCTCTCAATAATAACAGACTTTAAATGATCCACAACAAAAGAGATCAACAGACTATTCCTACACAAATGAAATATTGTCAGAATACTGCATGATAAGAAATAGTAATTAGTTTGTTGCAGAATCCTATGGATAAAAAACCCCAACAAACCAGTACGATCTTAGAAGGCAAATGAATTCTGTCCAATTCTGCACAGGAATAAAATCCAGTAATGATACACTATTTAAAATAAAGATATACAAACTCATTCCTTATTCATATCTTTATTCCAATTATATATTAACTCAAATGATAAAGGGAATGCCTACATGACAGAACATCTTTCTTTACTGTCAGAAAGGCAGAACATAATATGAAAAAAATTATTTATATTTCTTTTCAGGGCAATATTTTATTCCCTAGAATTTCCTTTCCTCAAGAAAATAAGTTTAACGTGCATGTCTCATTACTAAAGCAAAATTCATGGGACAAAAAGTAAAATTTACAAAGAAACATTCACATTTTTA
>JBCJKH010023335.1:0-37933 GCA_039877255.1 Loriculus beryllinus | reverse complement strand
TGGCCTCCTCTGGACTTGTTCCAACAGTTCCATGTCTTTTTTATGTTGAGGACACCAGAACTGCACACAGTGCTCCATTTACCAGTGACTATGATATTTAAATACACACCATTAGTAGTGTCTCTGTGTTCCCTCTCGTAGCGGACAGCAGCTGTCCAGTTACAAGTGCAAGGTTTTTCTCAGTCACAGAAGTTTTCCTCAATTAATCGCTCTTTAGTAGTGATTAACATTAATCACTTCTCAAAATAGAATTAGCACATGAACACAACCATGACTACTGGCATATTTAAAAGGTGGGAGGTATTAAAAATACATTGTTGAACACTAGGCATCACTCAAAGCAGGAGTGCAGCTGTGTTAGCAGGGAGGATGAACACCAAACCCGTCAGAACTGTCTCCACATGACCATTATGCAAAGGAAATACCTCACCGAACCGAACTTGCTACATCAGCGACAACCGAACACAAGAGCTGTTCTAACCGGACGTACCGGATCTCCCATCGCGGCATCCCCGGCCGCAGCCACGACGCGCAGGCCGGTGCTGCTCCCGCCGGGGAGGGGGGGGGGGCGCGGCGCGGGCACTGCGCGAGGCGACGCACAGCCCGCGCCACCGGCCGCAGCCAATCGGCGGCCCCCGTTGGGAAAGCGCGGGAGGCAGCGGTGACAGGAAGGGCCCCGCTGCGGTGAGGAGCGGCGGGCGGACACAGGGCCCGGGACAAGCACGGAGGGATTCGCTCTGGCTTTTGGGAAGGAGGGCCGAGGCCAGAAGGTGAGAGAACCCCTTCACCCTCCTACGACACGGGCAGGTGGGAGAGCAGCCAGTAGCTCTGTTCCGTCTAAATGCTCCGGTTTTAGCATGTGGAGAGTGAATACAGTTAAGGATTTGAGAAGGGGTTTCTATCATAGCGAAGGCCTGAATTTTGTCATTAAAGTAAACGCCCTCAGTTTGGCACAGAAAAGGCTCATTTGCTATGCTATCAGGAGTTAGGAGGACATCATGCAGCATTTCTGTGTGTATATATATATATACAATCAAACTTGTTAGTATTCATTCACATACCTTGAACCCTATATAAACACTCCTGTTACTTCTCAATGCCACCCTACAGCATTACCCTCATTTGTTATTTTGATGAGAATTTTGAATTGAAACACTAAAGCAAAAAATTATCCAACTAAGCAAAATTTTCATAAAGCTTCAGATCTGTGGCACTTAAGCCAGACCGAGGGGATTAGCTACTGTAGTGTTCATTGCAATACTCAACAGCAAGGCTTCTGCAACGAGTATTTCTTCTTAACTGCAGAAGGCGTGCGACTTTCACTTCTGACTCATGTTAAGTTGCCTTGGGCCTCAACTTCATTACTGCTCACTTTAAGCAGGACAGAACTTGTTTACTACTTGAGGAGCTGAATTTACATGCAAAATCTTGGACTTTAAGAGTCTGCTCTTCACAGGTACATCAAGATCACATGGTTCTAATTCACTTATATTGCTAAGCAATAGCTCTTTACCCAAATCCCCAGCTCTGAAATTCAGGACTTTATTCAAGCCACCTTTAACCATGAAGCTACACAGCTTTAATGTAACTTCAGGCCACAGTCATGTGCTTTTTGGTTTACATTATGCACACTTTTGTAATACAAAGGTAAAAGGCTGAGCACACCCAAGTGCCAGATTCTATAGTGTTGCCCTTCTTTTGATCTTAATCATACAACTACAAGCTAATGGATACCTGGCATATTCTCACTCTCATTCCATGTAGTGGGAGAGACTAAGGACAAGTGTTGTATACCCAAGGAAGCTGCTTTCAGAAAGGCCAGTCTTCCACTCCTATGAAGTGCTGAAACTGAGTACTGATTCGCAGAAATTTAGCATAAATAGTCACAGTTCTGACCCATGTTGTAGAAATTACTAAACTGACACAGAACATGAAAAATATGCCCAGCCTTTGTTAGTCACTTCCATGCTTCATGCTCTGGGCACTGTAGTATTGCTTGACTCTGACAAACTAAGATCAGACCATGTTCCACTACTTAGTAGCGAAGTTATGACAAGTGTAAAGAGTACTTTACTACTGCAACATGAAAACCATTAATATCCCCATTCTAGTAGAGCTGTAAAAGGCCTCTAGAATTGAGATATCTACAGACAGCTCAGCAGACTAAGCTTTCAGAAGTTTAGCCTGCATTGCTTTCAGGTCTCCTGATGATGATACATAAGAACAGTAGACAGTATGCTCTTTCCACAAGTTTAATAGAGTTACAAAAAGATAGCACTGCTCTATATGCAACACATGTCTAACCACATACACTGCATTGTCACTAAAGTCATTAGGGCTTAATGTACAGATACTGATCATTAAGATTTTCTATGAAGGTACTGTCAACAGGACAAACTTTCCTTCAAGTAAAAAAAAAGTTACTGCTTATACCTATAGGATGATCCCATGACTCAGATGCAATGACTTAGTCAAAGTTCAGTAACTGATGCTTGCTCTTTATGTAAGGCATACTAGTTTCCATGCAGACTGGAGATTTATTTCTGCTTGGAGAAATACTCTTTACTTTTGTGAACATCAGGCTTGATTGTGTCACTGCCAGGCTTCCAGCCAGCTGGGCACACTGAAATGATAAGAATGTGTAAAGTCTTACCAGCTGCTCCCCCAGAACACGTGTTTTTCTACATAATATTAAAGCAAACTAGCAACTCAAAACATGCATACATCTTCGCAACATACAAAAGGTGAATTATTCAGTGTAGCATTATGTTCAATTCATTTTATCCATTTACATATTTGTTTACTAGGTAGTAGCACCCAAGGAACTTGGTGTTTGCCCACGGAACAGTGGATCCTTTATACATATACCCCTCCCTACCCTGCTTAAAAGCTTCACAGAAGCTTCACAGCAAGGTCACACCAACTCCAGCAACCTGGATGAGAAAGGCTTTATAAGGATTACAGTTCACTTCTCTGCTTGGATCCAGTCAAGTCTATATTCTCCTCATCTTTGAGTCAACCTTAGTTACATCCTCCAGTTTAATGGGGAGAGGGAGGAAGTTAAAATCTAGTTCCCCCATATGGCTATCAAAAAGCTACCACGATGCAAAGGTTGCATGGCCTCAAAACTGCGGTATTTTTTGGTCATGGTCTTCCTC
Source organism: Loriculus beryllinus (assembly GCA_039877255.1). Lineage (NCBI taxonomy): Eukaryota > Metazoa > Chordata > Aves > Psittaciformes > Psittacidae > Loriculus > Loriculus beryllinus. The sequence goes on along the minus strand of JBCJKH010023335.1, from coordinate 34,775 downwards.
ACCTACAGCCATGCAAGGCTCAATGCTTGCTCCACATATGACCAGCAGTCTTAGGTACTTAGTACTGTCAGGTTTTGAATGTTGCTCCACACCTTATTCTGGTCTATCCTGGTTTAGATGAGACTGCAGTACTAGTTCTGAAAGAAACTTTGCCAGCTTTTGACTACTCCAGGGCACAGTAAATCCCCAAGGGCTTTGCTTGCATGACATGTTACTACTCCACCAAACATTAGGGATGTGTCCTCAGCTGACAAGAGGATGGGCATACAAGTGAAACACTGAATCTCTTCAGGCTAGCACCTATCCACAATTGCAGCTCATTTTAATAAAACCTGCCATTGATCTACCAGTTCTGAAGTAAGCTACATGTGACCAGCAGTCACATGTACTGTACATTAACTAGTGACAGCTAAAGACTACTAATACCTGCGCAGCAATTTTAAGTTTCCATAACCTTTCAAAACTTTCATCTGCAGTGCCCTTCTTTTTTTAAATGCCCACAGAAAAGCTACCAGCCTGAATCACACTATCATTCCTGAAATATGGGCACAAAAACTCCATTTTCCTCTCACCTACCTTCCCCTCACTACATTGTGTCCATGTGTAGTGGGGCCAAAAGTCAGCAGGCTTTCTGGAAATTTGAAGACCTCATCTAACACTGCATAAAACTTTTCATTAGTATTAATAGTCTCAACTTACCAAATCTGAGAGCAGAGTCTAAATTATGCTTACCCTTGCAGCTTAAGTTATTACATGTTCCTAATTTCCATCTCAAGTATTTTCTCTACCTAATTGAAAGGGATACAACTACTAGGTGCTCAGCAAGCTACTCAGCACCAAACTGATTTAAATGGTATTTCAGCACATACTCCATGGACAATTAAGTGGAAAAAGACAGAGCATTATGGTGTCCTTCAACAAGTAGCTTCACAGAACTAGCTCCATTTCAGATTGACTGCTACATGTACTTAATACCTGTGATTAATACATGTACTGCATACCTTTCTGCAAACTTTGATTTAACCTGCTTTGTTAATACTGTGCTCTAGAAAAACATACTTAAGATTAGAAAGAGGAAGAACTCTTACCTTCTCCATGCTTATCTGTAAACTGGAAGGCCTGGACAAGCCTGAGGGTCTCATCAACAGAACGGCCAACAGGAAGATCATTGATTGTTATCTGCCTCAAGATCCCTTTCTCATCAATTATGAACAGGCCCCTAAAAAAAACAAACCACAAGGAAAAAAAACCAACCCTAAAGTTAAACACAGCTTTTGAAAGACTCAAGCTCAGTATTCTATTATGGCAGTGCAGTAATTTGTGACATCTGCATTACTAACCTCTTCCTAAAAACTAAAGCCTTTGGTGTATGCATAGCACAGGAACATTAGCAGCTCAAAGCCTAACATTCAGCAGGAACTAGGAGGAACACCAGCCAAGTCAAAACACTTATGCAGGAAAACAGTGTTTCCTATTTAAGGAAGATACAAGCAGAGAAACAAAGTGGAAGAGAAGCCCGAGGAAAAAAAGTGAAGGAGAGGCATTCTTATATACAAAGAAAAAACTACACACACTGCTCTCAAAAACCCAGCCCATCAATGGCTCATCATTTATTCCTCCAAAGTCATGTTAAGAATTAAAAGAAATACAACTCCCTTTAAGGGGCAACTTTAAGGGAACAGTCAACTACAAGATACAGATTAATTAAAAGGCAAATTGTACTCGGGTTTAAACTACTAAATACCTATAATCACTGCCTTGACTACATAGGCCTCACATTACCAATGGTTGCAGCAGCTCACCTGCATGAGACTTGCACTGTGCAGATCGGTAACCCAAGGGAAGCAGCAGGCATTTCTTCTGCTTACCAAAACCATGAAGTCTAAATACTGAGAACTAAGCAGCAGCTCCCCTTGTAGGGGTGTCTGACAGCCAGAAGCAGTTTACATCTAGAGTAGCTAATAGCTTCAGCTTGCTGTAGGTGTTCAAATATACACAAACAGCATTCACCTGACATGCTCTATTGCAACACACAACTTCAACAGCAAGTTTATCTTTTGCACCTTACCTGTATGCAATACCTTCATCCTCTTTAAGTACCCCATATTGTTTGGCAATGGAACGGTTTGTGTCTGAAACCAATGGGATTTTCATAGTACCCAAACCTCCCTGTTTCTTTGGAGTGTTGATCCTAAAAAAAGGCAGTTCAAATGTTACAAACACTTCATTCTAAACTGTCCATGTAAGGTATAACAGAAGCTGATCCTTCCCATAATATCATACTTGGCTTGCCATGAGGCAACAGATAACCTGTATCCTCAGATCTGTTCAGAAGCACTTGGTGCTACCAATACTTCAAGTGCCTTTTATACATCAGTAAGCAAGTTTCAATACACTCAGGATTCAGTTCCTGCAAGAACTGAGACCAGACAGAACACTCTATTAGGTTAAGAGGACAATTCTTACCAGGCAAGGTGACAAAAGTGAGAGTCAACAGAAGCTCCAATTACTTCACAGTTAATTTTCTTGAATTCGTCAGCTCTGTCACTGTATGCAATAATTTCAGTTGGACAGACAAAAGTGAAGTCCAGGGGGTAGAAGAAGAACACAACATATTTTCCTGGAAAAGCAGTATATCCAGTTAATCTCTCCTACCTTTACAAGAGTTGTCACATTCAACACCAACCATACTGGTAGAAGAGAAAGGGCTTGATACAACTTTATCCTTAAAGATCAAATGGAAAACTACAGATGCCTCTATTTTAAGACTTGCTATATAGGTGGCAAGCCCATAAAGCACCTTGGCAGATTTGTATTTCAGCCAAATACCATTTACAACAGTCTTCAAGGCCACTCTACAGCTAATAACAAAGAACCCAATTCAGTCTCCAAAACCAGACTATTAAATTTGACCAGGAATGCCTATCTCCTGGGTCTACTCCTATGGGCCCGCCCAGAGTACACCTGGTACATACACTAGAAGACCCTGCGATTAACTAACAAGAGTGCAGCAACATCACAGGTCTGAAAGGCTACAAGCCAAGGAGACATTTTAATTGAGTGGGTGACTAGCCTATACCTACTCAGCACCCTCACACAGCCCAAGCCACAGCATCTTTAGAAATGTCTTTCTAAAGCCATCCACATTAGTACTCAAGTACTTCAGGCTTTTTGATTTTAGTAAGTTTAGTAAGTTTTTTTGGCAAGGCAAACATTTTGCTAGTACTCTAGAAAGGAACTTCACTGGTTAGAGGAAAGAAACCACTTGCCATTGACAGAAAGCCTACAAGAGATTTTGCTGGTTCCACACGGTTTGGAGATATTACACCAATCTCATGATAAACAGGACAAACACACCCAATCCAAGATTACAGTTTAGAGGCATTTTATGCTAATTATCCACAATTCCCACAGCTGGGACATTCAGCCATGCTGCTGACAGCTTCCCAAGCACAGTTCAGCCATGACTGAGAACCACTGCACAAGTTGTGTACTTCAGCCCGCTGACAAGTGGTCACTATTACTTATAAACCAAATCAAGATGTATCCACTATCACATATAGCTAGATCACATCTGTGTCATCAGAGAAGCACAGAAGCTTACCTCTATAGTCAGAAAGTTTGACATCTTTGAACTGTCCATCTGGCATTACAGCCGTGGCAGTAAAGTCAGGGGCTGGTTTTCCAATGAAAGCGCTTCCTGAAGACATCTTGATTTAATCTAGATAGAGGTTAATGACAATGCAGTTTAGATAATAGTAGGTTTACACCTGGAAGTAAGCATTTATTCAAAGTACCCTATCAATTTAGACTGAACCCCAAAGACAGTTTAGCAGCACTTGGTCTTGCAACACAAGGCTTAAGAGTGCAATTAGTTTTGTCACCTGGGTAGTCCAGTCAATGCACTAACTTCTCCCTTCAGTCTATATATCCTGACAAAGCCACTATAAGCACTACTAGCACTTCATGAACTGTGGTTCATTCACCTTCTAATGACACAATAACAGTGATCTTTGACCAGTAACAGCTCAGAGACTGGGACAGGGCTAGCCTAGAACTTCAGCAGTACTCTAAATCTTTTCACCTTCCCATTCCACTTTGGTGGATGAGTTAAAGGCTGGTCGTATTTTTGGTTAGGGGAGGGTGTTTGGTTAGTTGGTTTTTTTTGGTTTTGTTTCTTTTTAAGAACTTTTGATGAGGAGACCCTTGTTCAATTTTACATGGGAATTTAAGTCCTCAAACTTTATCCTCCAGTTGATTCCAGAACAAAAGAACTTTTGTTAATCCCCACAGACCAGTGCTCTGCATGACTCCACTTCAGCGTTTCAAACAATTAAACCTTGTTTTATTTGTGACAAGACTCACTGTACACACGGCAATCATATCCTATGTTAACAATTAAAATTTCACCAAGTCTTAAACCAGTACAGCCAGGTTGTTTTCCCCTCACCCCCCAAGTCTACTGAAAAAAGTAAGAGGGCACACAAGGACAAGAGAACTCTACTTCTGGATGCCTGCCCTAAAAGCCAGTCCTTTGTAATACACCCTGTACAGTACTTTTGCTCCATCTGGTAATGCAGTGTATCACTTTAGAATTCCAGTTATTTCCATAGCATAAGATTATCTATGTGACAGATTATGAACCTGGTTTCTTCAATGCAAAATCTTACATGACTTCACTCAGGTCATTCCATACACTGCTACAAGCACTAGCTGCCTTGACAATAAAAACCCCAAACCCTTTGAAAGGTTAGCATGAGTCTCATGTTACTAATGAATGCTGAGATTCAACGATTTTTTCCACCTCCTGCCTGCAAGGCACCAAGTTCACTATAAAAAGGGTTGGGAACACCTAATTTCTTGGCTCTTTCTTCCTTGCCAGCCACTTTCTTCCTGAAAAGCTAGCCCATAAGTAGTAAGCATTTAGCTTTCAATCCAAGTTTAGTCTTTTTAGTAAAGGTTTTACATTTGAAAGTTTCTCTTCAATATCCTGACAGTATACAGACAGTAATCAACTACCTCTCAATCTTCATCTCGAGGACTGTCAATACATTCAGCATTTTTAGCTGCTTTTTGCACTAAAATTCTTTATCCATGTGTTAACCCAAGGGTTCAGTCTTCAACAGCAACGGGTTGGGATTGAGTCTTACAAATGAACGTGGCCAGAACTATCAAGTGTTCACACAATTGTACAGGAGCAGCCTAGCAGGAAGGCATTAATAATCCCTCAGCCAAGCATCACATGTGCCATGAATGCAGGCGGAACTCTGAAACTGCAGCTCTGTAGGAGGTACAGGAGGACAGCCACTGCACAGTATATTACTTCAGATGCTTACAAGTAGCAAGTTTCATCTCAAAAGCAAGAGCTGTTCTTGTCTGGAGCGCAGGACCCCAAATTTTATCACTGAATCACATTCTTCTCCAGTACACAAACTCAAGGTCATCCATCTGCTCAGTACTATGACAGTCCTATATTTGCTCCACCACCAACCCCTTGGAGTATTTACTATGCATTCAATGTCATAAACTGTCAGACTCCTCTTCGATACTTCCCCTTTCTAAGCTGCAATTTACTGCCCTCTTCTTAGTTAACATGAGTATTTTTAATACTGGCAGGAGATTTCAGTTGTCTTGTACTGCAGGAGAATCATCTGCTTTCCTCAGAGCACTGACTGTAACTGGCCAACATTTCTGCATGTGTTCTCACATGTTCTGATTGAATTTTTAACCACAGCATTTCCTAATCCACAGAGGAACAGACCAGACTCAATGTTATTTCATAGAGCCATAGAATTGCTTAGTTTGGAAGCGACCTTCAAGATTGAGTCCAACTGTTAACCTGGCACTGCCAAGTCCACCGCTAAAATACACTCCCAAGTGCCACATCTACATGTCTTTTTAAATGCCTCCAGGAATGGCAACTCGGCCACCCCCCTGGGCAGCCTGCTCCAATGCTTGACAATGCTTTCAGTGAAGAAGTTTTTCCTAATATCCAATCTAAACTTCCCTTCACACAACTTGAGGCCACTGGCTCTTGTCCCATAGCTTATTACTTGAGAGAAGAGACCAACCTCCTGTGAGGTAACTGTAGAGACAGAAGGTCTCCACTGAATATTTCTCCAGATTAAACCACCCTGCTTCTGTCAGCCACTCCTCATGAAACTTGTGCTTCGCTAACTTCATTGGGCTTCTCTGGACCTGCTCCACCACCTCAATACCTCAGGGCCCAGAACTGAACACAGTATTCGAGGTGCAGCCCCACCAGCACCCAGTACAAGAGGACAATCATTTCCCTGGCCCTACTCAGAAAAGCCAGGATACTCCTGGCCTTTTTGGCCACCTGGGCATGCTGCTGGCTCATATTCAGCTGGCTGTCAACCAATAGCCCCAGGTCCTTTCCCTCCCAAGCAGTTTTCCACGTACTCTTCCCCAAGCCTGTAGCATTGCACAGGACTGCTGTGACCCCAGTACAGGACCCGGCACTAAGTCGCCTGATCGCCCTTCCTCTAGAGGGAAGTAGAATGGACACTGCCAATCAAGTACATTTCAATCAGGTCAGAACATCTTTGTTGCTCACGGCCACACACGGCCTCAATTACCTTCAACTTGCAATTATAATAAGCCAGGCCTGCACTCTTAGCCAGCAATTCGTACCTTTAGGATACCCTGAACAAAAGCGAAAGGCCATTTCAAAACACACCACCCACCTTCCCCTTTGCTACCTTCAGACTATCGCCAAAACGCGGTTAAACTACCGGGCTGCGGTCAGAGGAGAGCGATATCGAAGCAGATCTCCCGCGTTTCAGCACGCCGCAGCCAGCTACACCCAGACCACGGAAAGCTCTTCGCTGAAAAACCCTCTTAGGCCAATTCTAAGGATTCACCTGCGCAAAAGGCCACTACATCGCTCTGCTTTACCGAACACCTGCCACCTTGTATGCTTTACCAAGCCGAATCCACCATTATTTTGAGGGGGTTTTAAGGATTTAGACGCGAGAGGCCGAGCCACGGCTTCCAGCGCAGCAGGACGCGGAGGCAGCCTCGCCCTCGGCCTCCCCCTGCGGCACACCAGCAGAGCCGATAAAGGCGGGAGTGCAGGGTAGTTCTCTGCGGCCGTGTGCCGTCGTGCTCCCGCAGAACGGAAGGGTAAAACCACACACGGAACGAAAGCGGCGCTCCTTACGGGGCGCGATGCGGAGCGAGGGCTCGCCCTTGAACGCTGCGCTCAAAAGCCCATCCGCGAGGAGGGGGGAGGGGAAACAAACCCAAATAAACCCCAAAAAAACCCAAAACCAACAAAAAAAACGGAAAACACAAACCGCCCAAAACCCCACACGAACACCACCCTGCAGCATGCACGCCGCCCGCTCCCCCCGCACTTACACAAAGAGCCTCCTCGTAGATCGCACCCCCACCGCAGCACCAGGCCGACTCAAACTGCAGCAACTCCCCCCGCACCGCCTGCTTTATACCCGCCCCGATCTCGCGAGGAGAGGCTCTCCCAGCCCGCCTTGGGCTGCGCGGCCGCCTGCAAGGGCAGCATGACTCGGCAGGTTTGTGCTGGTCCCCCGAGGGGGTGCTCGATAGCGGGGTTGGTGCCCCTTATCTGAACGGAGACACTGCCGCGGGCTGTTGGAAAGCAGCAAAGGAATTCGAATAAATGGAGATAATGCGGTGGATGGTGTCCTGGGAGGTGCCGTGCAAATGGGCAATGTAATGGTTGTAAACAAATAACGGGAAGATGATTCAGACGGCGTCTTGCAAGAAGAAATTGCTTTATTAATGTCTTAATCGGTCCAAACTATAAATATTAAAAGTCATCAAAGAGGCGAAGGGTAGGCAAAATTTTGAGGGAGAGTAAGAGATGGCCGCCGTGTCGCTGGGATGGACTGGAGCTGGTGGTGATTTCAGTAAAGCCAGACTTCCTCTTACAAAGCAATAGGCGTTCCCAGTGTTACGTACCTGAGGGGTCAAATCTTTATCCTCTCATTCTGCATTGCCAACTTCCTCCTCAACCCGAAACTGATTCCCAAGCTTTCATTGATCTCCTTCAATGGGAAGACTGATCCAAGTCGTGCAAGTCAGCAAAAAGCTTAAAACTAAAACAAGAAATCAAAGTCTAACGTCTGAGCTTTGGGGAGCAGGATGGAAACACTTAGACATAGCTACAGTTGCTCACTTCAGGGAGTTTTGCATCATTCAGAGAGTGAAGCGACTCTGAGGAACACTTGGCCTCTGTGAATCCTCACAAGCACTGCGTTTGGATCCAAGATTGAATGGAAGCAGTGTGGTGCTTTTTGAGGACCAAACCCTGACTTTAAATATAAAAGCTGTATTAGACAATGAATACTAAAGGCCATTAAGGACATACCCATGACAAACTTCTTGCTTAAGTCAAAAGTGATGAGGTGTTTACCAGCTGACTTTTACTCATCTGTTTTGCAATTTACAGTTGTGTTTCTTCTACCTGTTAAAACCTAATTATAAATCGTAATGTTGAAAAAACCATAAAGAATTAACAAACTCTAAATGTTTGTAATCTGCACCGCTGTGTAGTGTTGTTCGGTGACCATACCCATATGGTGATTCACCCTAGAGACAACTGGTTTCAGTTCCAGATTTAATTAGTCCTTAAATAATAAAAGCAAATAACATGCATATATGTACTTAGGAAAAAAAATCTGCACTTCTCTTAATGCAAATAATTTATCTGCTACTGTTTCTGTTTCTATAGCATGCTTAGTCTTTCACAAAAAAAGAAATGTTACTTTCTTAACATCAATGCTGTAATGGCAATCAATCTATAAATTGAGACATGTATATACCTACTTATTAACCCAGGCCTGTCAATGAACATATCAACCCCTATTGACCCTGAAAGGTCAAGCAGTCCTAATTAAAACCACTAGAACAATGTAGTCTTACTGCATCTCTGGCAGGTTTACCAATGGACAAAGTAGTAATGACTTTCTCATGGTTTCAGACTCCCTTAATGCTTGTGCTCACTTCTCATACTTTCAGATGCATAATACACATAGCTGCCACAATGCAGTTTGTTCCAGGTTTACGCCTTAAGCATTGCATTTCCATTCATATGTCCATGGCCTCATTATTTTTGATTAGTTTCTGAGCTAGTCTTTCCAAACATCAGTTTCTGTAGGTTTTGGAGGGATAACTTGCCACGGCCACTCCTTGTTCATGAGCAGATGGGTTTCTGTAGCCTCTTTCAATCTTTAGATGCAAGATACTACCTAGATTGAAAAATCCCCCCAAACCAAAACCAGACTTCTCCAAGAGAAATACAGCATGTCTGCCCAAGCAGGTGATGGAATGCCAGCGTTCCCCCACACTTTGCTTCTCTGCACTCTGTTCTTCACACAGTGGCTTAACCATGCTCTAGTATTCTGCTAAAACAGCTGCCAGACAGGATCAGCTTGTACCTGATTAGTGTAAAGCATCACGAGCCCAAGTGCAGGCCTCTTTGCATCCATACAGATATGGCCACAGTAAGTGATTTATGTATTAACATGAGAAGCTGGCTGGCCCTGAAGTGTCAGAGCACTGAAACTACCCAAAGATTTCTGACTTGGTAACCATGCCAGGTTTTGCATGGATCATTTTGTATCTCCCATGTACATTGGGAATGGCTTCCTAATGTGAAAAACAAAACCCCCACCATGTGTAAAAGGCAAAGAAATAGGTCCTGGATGAGAACACTACCATACATTTAGGTTTCCATGCATTTTGTCAGAAGAGAATTTGGGGATTTTATGCAAGTGTATCCAGGACTTCTAGAGGAAGATGAACTTAGAACAGCAGTGTCATCTGGGTTTGGGCAACACTGGGCACACCACTTGAGCATACCCATGTTAGTGCAACAGTGGAGATGATCCATGCATGCCCTCTAAAGCAGCACATTAGGACATCATCACACATGTTCTGTAAAGCTCATCACTGCATGTGCAGAATGTCTGCTGAATCCAGAACATGCAGAACTGCCTGTATACACATCAGGGGTACAGGAAGTATAAAATCCTAGCCACATGAGACATTATAATATAATATATGCAAAAAGTCACCTGAAAACTCAAAGCTCACATGTTCCCAAGCCGTGGGGCATTTACACACAAGCAGCACAATAGTTTTAATCAAAACAATTACATATTATTAAATACACAATGCATGTGTTTGCTTTCCTTGTTTTGCTCAAGCAAAGACTGTTTCTAGGTCAAAATGTTTTACATTACCTCTTCCTTCTCTGCATATCCTTTTTTATTTAAAGTAACAAACCTTATTACTGTATGTTTGAATAATCATTGTCTTTTGATGGCAAAATGTTACAGTCTTTCTTACCTTTTCTCTTGTACTCCCTATTACATTTTTGAAGGCTGAGGTTTATTAACATTTCCACATGATCGTCATATAATTCAAGCATCTTTTGTTGCATTAAGACTATGGATTTTCAAATGGATTTATGACTGACAGGGTCTCCATGAGGATAAATCAAATCCTGCGGCGATTCCTCCCCCTTTCTTCTTTCCTCTTCTCAATTTTCTGTTCCCTGTTATTTTTCTTTGTCATCTTGTCCTTGCACTCTCCTTCCACTTTCCTGTATTTGGTCAAAACGGGCTGTGCAACAGAAAAAGCTGGTCACGTACATGCCCAAGGGATTCATTAACCTTTGTGCCTTTAAGCCTCCTGAGCAGGTCGAGTTGGAACAGCAAAGGATCTGCAGTGGAATTATCTTTCTGGAAATAAGTAACAGCCTCTTCAAAGTCCTGTTGGGTATTTTTATTGCCTTATTTCTCATCTAATCGTACTGTTTTCAAATTTTGAATGTTTGTAAGTTATTTACAAAAATGGTAGCCTGGAGGAAAAGTCAAAACTGTTTGGTTTGGGTTGGTTTGGGGTTTTTTTTGTTACGTTTTAAGATTAGGTGTGCAGTCTTCTCTCAGTTGCAGGCCACAGACTGCTCCAGTTGAAGGCTGCGTCTGTGACTACAGTAGTAAGGTTGTACATACCCAGAAGCAAAACTATGCTGAAATCAGTTGGCTTTAATCTTCCTTTCAGTCTCGCTGGGGACATGTACTCCTCAGCACCTGCAGCAGGAGCCTCAGGCCTTTCAAGAAGTGCCACTTCTTTCTCTTTATGCACCTTTCAGCACAAAAGCTGAAGCAAAAAGAGTGTGGCCTTGCACTTCACCTGCATTCTTGTTATTTAGGGCTGCAAATAAGACTGGGAGAATTCTGTCTTTCACCAGTGAAACCAGCTTTTTGAGGCCAAGACAAGGACACTTATATGTGAATTCATGCACTCGACCTTTATCCGTTAGGGCTGTATTTGTACTTCCCTCCATGCGGTGGATGGATGAACCCACCTAATCTATCGCACTCGGCTGTAACTGGGGGCTGACTGAAATTCCTGATGGGAAGCGCCCCGCGAGGAAAGGGATGAACAGAGCAAACCCGATGGATGACCCAGGAGCAGGGCCGTGCCGGGGGTGCACACAGCGACCCGCAAACCCCTCGTCCCAGGACGGGCGGCAAAAAGGCCGGCCCTTCCCGTCCCTAAGTTGCTGGGTTATTTTCTTCCCTCTGAGAAAGGATGACCCCACAGCACCGCTCCGCTCCGCTCCGCTGGCACCTCTCGGCCGGAAGCGGAAGCACAAGCGCAAGCTCCGGGCCAGGCGGCAGCGGTATAAGCGGTCGGCGGCGCGGTAAGGGGTTGGGTGATGCTCGGCGGCGGGTGGTGAGTGCGGTAGCGGTGGGGCACTGGCGGGGTCTTATCGCCCCCCGACGTGAGGCCTTGCCGCCACGATAAGGGGGTGGTGGGCGCGCTCTGCCGCGGCGAGGAGCGTTTGGCGCCTCTGGGGTTAGCTCGTGTTCGTGGGGGAAGAGCTATTCAGTAACAGGGAGTTCCGTATTTTCGGTATATAGCTATTTGCATATTTATGCATGTTAATTGAGTACGTATTCATATGCTTTTAATGGTTGGAAAACTTCTCCTTGAGTTTAACGGATTAAACTGGATTAAAAGTGAGTTGTTACTATGGGCTGATGCGCAGGTGTACTTTACACTTCTCTAGTTATTAGTGCATTCTCCTAGCTGGACTGCTTGCGCTGCCTTTAAATTATTCCGAGCTTTAACTCTTTGATGTGAATGTGGCAATAGGTGGGTATTGTAAAGCCAAAACCACATCTTACTTGTCTGGAATTGCTTTGCTGTGTATTTGCTTTTGTCTTTGCCTTTTTACAAAGAGGCTTCCTGCTTTTTAATGAGCCACATAATGATGGCTAGCAGATATTGTGGTTCTCTTGCATTCCCTTGTTAGGGGAAGAATCTGAGTGGAAAGTATTAATTAGTGTATTGTCTTCCACTGTCTCTAGTTCTGGCATGTTTCCATTCTTCCAGGGACTGTAGTTCTGCTCTCTCTTCATGAGCAGAATGAAGCAGAATGGGTCTTGGAAAATGTGCTGATGCTAGTTATTGATTAAACATGTGTACCTTGTCTTCTGGGGCAAGCTGTTGCATTTAAGATGATTGCGTAACATGGTTGTGTGAAGCATATAGTTCTGTCTTATCTGTGCTATAGGCCAGTGTCAATCAAAAAGGCTTAAGTCTACAGTTGTATTGCATGATGTATGTAGGTACCTTTAAGAAACTAAATTCAGGTAAAAAGCACCTGTTTGCTGGCTACAAAATGGCTATGAAACTCAGAAGGGAATGCTGTTGGTGTTGTCATTTTACCTTCACAGACTTCTGAAATATCCCAGAAATTAGATGTACACTCAAAGTTTGTTTCATCAGGTGATGATTGCCTTCAGCACCCATATCTGGGCTTAATACATCTCAATGCAAATCCAGAGCTGGTATTTTTGTCTTTAACTGCTGTTTTGCACCAGGAGGTGCTGGTCCATTGCAATTCTGATAAGAAAGTCATTCAGACTCTATAAAGTGTCATATCAAATGCTCTTTGTTAGATCTAACTCTGTAAAGAAAGAGGATATAGTTGATAATCATACATCCCTTCAGGCGCTGGGAGCTCCAGCTTATGCAGCATTAAACAGGTCTCCTCTGATTCATGCACAATGTACTGTACAGACCCTGTCTGTAGAAGGGGTTACCCTGTTTTGGTCACTTGAGCTATTAGAGATTCTCTTACAGGAAAACAACTCTATTCATCATTTCTTCTGTCAAACGATGCTTGCATGAGAACGTCCTGCCTTTTTAGATAAAAGTAAGAACATGTACATAGTGTAATCACAGGTACCAAACTGCCTGCAGATTCATCTGTTACAGCTGCTGAGCTTATCCCAGAACGCAGGCTTGAAGGCCAGACTGTATGTGAATCACAGCACAAGGGAAGCCTGGAGCTGCTTGGGTTAAACTGTTAACTGGATCACCAGCTCCTTGGTGTACAATGGCCTTCAGGTCAGGACCACTCCAACTACTTGTTAGGTGTCTCTGTAAACCAAGTGTGGTGTTTGATGTCTGCCGTAAATTACAGAAATATGGCTTGAGAAGCTAAGCAAGAAATTGAAAATATAAACTTTATGTGTGAACACATCCATCGGCTGATGAAGACTTTAACAACATGGAGAAGGCAGAGCCATTTTGGGATGGTATGCTGTGTGAATGCTCTGCTTTGAAAATATCCATTCCTCCTACATAGCTATTCAACCAGCATTGCATGCTTCCTCTCCTGGGTTGTTTGGTTGGTTTGGTTTTGTTGTTTTTAAACAAATAACGTGATGAGTTTGCACACAGCTGAACTTGGAAGTAACTTCCTCAATTTCTGCTGAAATCAGCCAGCCAGCTTTGGAGTTCATCCTGAATGTGGTTTCATTTTAGCAGTTTGACCAGAAACATAGATTGTGTGGATGTTGGGACACACTGTGAAAGCTTCCTTTTTTGATAAAAAGCTTTGACACTCTTAGCAGATTGTTGTTTGTGGTAGCTATAACGCCAGCCACAGGGAGTGGAATATCCTCCTAGGCTTCTGTGCTGTTGAATTACACAGGGAAGATGCTTGGATGTCATAGTTCGAAGCATGAGAGAGAAGTCTAGGCTCAAGGGATCCTTTCCTAGTCTCTCCAGAGTAACTGCTAATCTCCTTTATACTGGTAAAAACTGTAAAGAACCTACTTCATCTTTATTCTAGCATCTGTTTTTTATATCGGACCTCTATTTTTTACATAGTAAAGGTAGATTGTTGCCATTTACTGAATTTGTTTGCTCTTCTTCAGGCAAAAATGTCTGCAGCATGCGACTTCGTTGCACTCCACACTGGGCAGAAGATGCCTCTCATAGGACTGGGAACTTGGAAAAGTGAACGTGGCCAAGTAAGCAAAGAACAATGCGATACTGTGCTTTCAACTAGTATTTGTGGCTTGTGCACCTTCTTTGGAGATCCTGGATTTGATGCCTGGATCCTTTGCTCGAATTGTTTTAGTTTTAGGCACACTGAAGTCAATGGGATGTATGTATTTGTGTGACTTAAGGCACAAAAGCAGCAGCAGCAGAAGATCCTTTAAGACTTGTTAAGTAGGCCTCAGGCAGTGCTGCTTTGGGAGATGAATCCAGAAAGAGGCCAGTGAGTGAGGTGAGGCAGGAACAGTGCTGTAGCTATAATACGGTGCCTGACTTCCACTGGCAAATCCTCAGGCTGCCAGTTTGACCAGACATTTCTTTGGCTTGGGCTGATGACTGAGCTGAAAGCATTATTTTGGGAGGCAGGAACTCCAGTTAGTTTTGTAATAAGTCCTGCTCCAGTGGTCAGCCTCTGTTTAGCAGAAAAACAGAATTTGCTTGGGTCATCCTGCTTTTAGACTAAGATGACTAATGTGTCATTAGACATTCATTCTGCTTCTAATGCAATGAACTGGCAAGCACCACACTGGGAAACAGTTCTGTGTGTTACTACGAACTGTCTGTGGGAATGTTTGCATGATATGGACTGTGCCTCCTCTTGTAATTATTCTCCTTGTCTATCTTTTCCTCTTTGTTTCATTTAGTTAAAAGATAAATTCTTTGGGGAAGAGGTTGCACACACTTGCTGTGAAAGGCAACCTCCTTTGCTTGGTGGAATTCTTAGCTGGTATTGTTGTCTATAATGCCTTCTGGATTATGTGTACCTTTGCATGTCTGCACAGTAAATGCTGCATAGTTTTGCATTAGCTTCATGATGGTTTTTGGAGTATATTGAATGATATTGTGTTTGTGACTGTGAAGGAAATTTAAATGCCTTCTCAAGATATTGAACTATTCTCTCATACCAGCTGGAGGAAAACGTGGGGAAAGAAGCTGTAAAAATCAAATCTTTTCAGAGCCATTTCTTTGTTGGTCTCTCTGTTCAAACAAGAGGACAGTGAATGTATTGGGAACAGAAGCCCTGCTAATGTGGAAACAAAGTTGGTGTGAGAGTTCAGTCAACCTCTTAAATGAGGATGAGAGCTGAACAATGAATGGTCAGCTCTGTCACTTAAAACATCTGACAGCCAAATTAAGTTTATGGACGTGCAACAACTGAAAGGATGAATTTCTGTGCACTCAAGGCAGTTAAATGTACGTTGTCTACAAACAATGCCTGAAACAAACCAAACAAAATCTGAATGCATTGTTTGTTTTGTGCACTAACTGGTCTGAGGAAAGTGTGGCCTTATAAAAAAAAACCAGGGAAAATCCTGCTCATGCATAATTTAAACTGAATCCAGATGGATTTTGCCATAGTAAGCAGTGCTTCAGCAGCTGAACCCAGCCATCTTCTCTGGAGTCCCAAGGAAGCCATTGGGAATCACTTCTTTGGAACATCTACAGTCTTCAAAGATATTCCTAGAATGTATTGAAGGAAAAATCTGGAAACCACAGAGAAAATGGAATTTCAGGAGCTGCTGCTATTCCTCTGGAATAAATAAACTCCTGTTTGTAACTCTTGAAAACTTGAAAGTATATGATTTACCCTTAAAAGAACATGAGGTAGTTCAGGGAGAATAATTGTAATTATGAATTTAAGACTAAGACAGAAGCCTGGAGAAGCAGAACGCATATTGACTATATTTAATCTAGCTGTTTCACAAGTAGAGGCTATTTATGAAAAGCTTTTTGTGCAAGGGCTGCAGTAGAAGCAAGACTGGAAATGGATGGCCTTTAAATTATTTCAGGTAAATATTTTGCAGATTGTAATTGTTTTCCTTGTCAAGCTGCTTTTCAGTCTTGACTTTACTCTCTTGAGTAATCTCGTTATTATGGCTGTTACTGTTCCTGGTACTAAACAAGCTTTGCCCTTATGGCTAGATCTTAGAAGTCCGGTACAAAGGTGTCATTGCAGCCCTAGTTTTCTAGATAATAAGAATATGGAGAGTAAATTATTGAATCTAATCTACATTGGAAGACTGTAGGATAATAAGATGTTTCCAGCAAATGCTGGAAGAGAAATTTGTTTTATGTGTTACCATAGGGACATGATGAAGGGCTGTTGAATGGGAAGGGAACACAATACAGAAGCTTGTGAACTGGCAACATGAATGAGTTGAAAGAGAAGTCCATTCAGACAGGAGCATCAAGAATATCAGTAACATGTTTTGTTTTAATATTGGAGCTTGATTATCTGTAATCCTTTAATGCTTTGTTCTCTTCTCTCAAATGGGCCATGCTTTCAATCTGGAAGGTTGATCCCCTCCTGATGAACAACCTAACCTGCTGTGGCAGGGGCTGGTTCTGGGGGGGAAAGAGATGCTGGGCTTAGAGAAGTTGTAGTTCTGTGTGAAACGTCAGGAAAGCTGGAGAGGAAATGTGTTGCTCAGCAAACCAGTCAGACTGGGTATCCTGTGATGGGATTGCAACCATGGAGGAAGCTGTTTAGTTCTTGGAAGTTTGTTAGAGAATCCTAGTTACATGCACAAAAATTCACTGCTGCTGGTAAGTATTGAGAGGGACTTAAATTCAGCATATGAAGGATTGGAGGCAAAAGGATTTTATGGAACATCAGCTCTGAAGCTGACATTACTTATGTGGTGCGCTGAGTTCTTTTTCAGCAAATTGTAGTGCAGTATGGACAAACCATGATTTAGCAACACTTACTGGTCATTGCATCTGAATATGATGTGGACCCATGATCTATTCCTTTTTTCCTGTTTCCGGTCAGTAAATGGGACTGCTAAAATGTGGCAACTTTTCGGGAAGTGCAGGAGACTTGGCCTCTTCTTTCCAAGTATTTATTGACTGGGACTGTGAGAGGGAAGGCCTCTTTGTAATGGGTTGAGACTGTGCAGAAGAGGCTTCCTAGTCACTTAAGCTCTATGCTGCTTGGAAGCATAAAGTTAAGCCAACTTTAGTTGGCATAGTTTTTTACCTTGTGATGGGCACATTGACTGACTGGAAATCTAGGCATGGATAGTATAATGGATTGGGACTTACAGACTCAGTTTCTGAATCTGCCACTGATTGTTAGCAATACAGTGTTCCTCCATCTTCAAAGCCAAAAGAGGGTGAGTAGAAAGGCAAGTCCCTTGCATCTATAAATGGGAGTGTAGATCCTAGGGCTTTCCTATACTATGAAGGAGAGTAAAACTTCAGCTACAACAGTGTGTCTGTTTTGGGGCAAACTACTTCAAGAAAAGCATGAAGCAGCTGATGAGGCAGCAGCAGCAGTGATGCAAGGCTTGGGAGAGGTGAATTGTGATGAGAGATGGAAGCATCTACAGTTACATGGTGCAGAGAGGTTTGAGAGATGCATATTGGATCTTTCAAAAGGCACAAAAAGCCCTCACAAAGGGGAAGCTGTGGATTTCATGTCTGTAAGGAATACCATGTGGCTCTTGGTTAGACACATGAAAGGCTTTGAACATAAAGATACCTAAGCATTAGAATAGACTGCCTATCACTTACAAGAAGGGTTATGACAAATGCGTGTAGGAGTGGTTTAGACTTAGTTGACCCTGCTGTGGAGCATGAGGATAGACTTGGTGATGTCTCAAGATCCTTTCAGACCTACTTTCTGTAGCTCTGTGATGCTACATTGGTGAGTCACACTTAAACTGTGTGACTCAACTTGCCTACTGGAAAATGAACTTAGTGGTTGTTCCTTCCATAGCAGTTTTGACAGGCTAAACTAAAGAATAATGGAAAGTTCGAGGGATCCTTTGGCTGTTGTTACTTCACAACACAAATATCCAGAGGCATGTGAATCTCTTAACTGCTTCTGTTGTCTTTGGGTTTTTTCCCCTCTGTCTCCCAGGAAATGCATGTCCCTGATTGAATGTAATCTCAAAATTACACAACTTTCTGTTAAAGTTCTTAAATTTACATCTGTCTGTTGTTCTTACCCCTCAAGAAATTACTTTTTTGCATGCTTTCTGTTGATCATTTGCTTTTTGTGTGGAGCTCTTGGTTCACATTGGAATGCCTTAGCAGGCTGAAAGTAGTTTACACAAATGCAGATTTAGCCCAAATCCAAACCTTACTTAAATAACCAGTCCCAGTTTTCAGTGCTAGAAATTTATCAAAACATGCTGATACAGAAATACAGCCTCCTGCTTATTGCTTTGCAGAAATATGTTTGGAGTGCTTTATCTTTTGGTTTTTTTGCAAGTCATTCTTACTTTAATTTTATGGCAAATTTTGTGCCTATTTGGATTAAGCCTCCTTATTATCCAGTAGAAGAAATGAGGGACTAATACAGACAAAGAACACTGCTGGTTTTGCTTTCTGCTTCAGCTTCATAGCTCTCAAGTTTTCGAAAGGCAGATATCACATTTTAAAAGCCTTTTAGTATGTCTCAAGTGATTTCAGAATTACTATGACCTTGATTGTGTAGTGGCCTTAGGAATGTCTTTGTCTAGGGCTGTAAATACCATCCTGCTGGAGAAAGGAAGAGTTCACTTCACTGTTGTAATAGAAGTGCTTTGTGCTCCTGACTAAGGGAAACTGGTCTGATTTTTTTTTTTTTTCCTCTCAAAATGCCAAAGAATGCAGTCAGAATATCCTTTGTCTGCCTTTACTGCTGTTCTTGACAAGAAAACAAATGAAATCCACCAGTAGAAGAGAGGTCTTTTTCCCCTTTGATTCTACCTTGTCTTTCTGTAGCATCTGAAAGCAGGACTGTTCGTGTCTTTAATTGCTGTTACTAGTTTTGTTAGCTTTAAAATTGAAAATGCTGTTACTTTGATTAAACTGAAAGAAATCAATCTCTCTCTAGCCTTTGTGAACATGTTTTTTTTTTTAATCTCTTGATGACAGAGATGTAATCTCTGTAAATATGTTGGGGCCTTATTGCATCAAGCTTTGTACACAGAGTAATTTATAATCTCACAGTCTTGAGAGACAAGTCAGTGAAGAGCAATGTATAGGAATCCCTGTACAGGTAAGATGTACTCGTACTGCAGCACTTTGCATGGATAGATGTAAAAGAGTGTGTGCTTTCTTTCCACTGGAAGTCAAATGAAATAACATTAGGATTTTTCTTAATGCTCATCAACCTAATGGAAGATGATGTCTGCAGTGGAATCTGTAGCAATTCTTGGTTCTTGTGCAGTTGGTTATTAGAAATCTTTGTGCAGAAGCTACTTGTAAGTCCTCAGAAAGATGCCATTCTGTGTTTCGTTCTTTGGTTTCTAGACCTGCTTCATATCTGAGGTCTGCTTGTGAAGATGTTTTGTGCTTGGGCTTCATTAGAGCTTTAAAAAGCAAAAAGATTGGCAGTATGGTGCCTTGGTTCCCAACCATTCTGGCTTATGCGTAATAATAGTGAGGGAACCTAGTGAGGGAAGCGTTGCTGTTGGTAACACCTATGTCAGCAATGTGGAAAGCAAACTGCAGAGTTGACAGCATCATCAGGAGATCCCCTGCAGGCCATGAATTAATACACAACAGTATAATGACTTCCATTGTTGTGCAGTCAGTGCAAATGGGACCTGAAGAAAAAATGCACCATAAAATATCATTATCTTAGGAATTTAAGTGTGAGCAGTTGAACAAACCCTGAATTCTGGAGGTTCTGGAATTAGAAACCAGGCTCTTCCTTTACTGGGAAAAAGGAGATATAATAGGAAATAATTAATAGATAAATCCTCATCTATTAGTTTAGGAAATTTTGTCTTCCTCTGTCATCATTTATTTAAAAACTGCTTTTTAAAGCTCATTTTACATTTAAGAAAAGTGAGAAGTATGGTTAATAATTAATCCCTATTTTATCTGGTGAGTTCTTGCATGCTTGGCCTGTGTGCATGGCCTATGTTCTTGTTACTCTTGTCTGCTAGCAGTTAGCTCTTCACTCCTGTGCCACAGAGGACCATATCCTACTCTTGAGTCTCATGACCTTATGGACTTTGGGGTATTTGTCACTAAGTCCCTAATTTTTGATTCCTTCCCCCCAGTGATGTGTCCCTTTTCAGTGATCACATTGGGTTATCTGTTTCTGATTACAGGTGAAAGAAGCAGTGAAACATGCCCTAAGTGTGGGTTATCGCCACATCGATTGTGCAGCAGCTTACAGCAATGAAACAGAGATTGGTGAGGCTTTCCAGGAGTGCCTTGGGCCCAACAAGGTAAAAACACAACAATCACCACACTGCTTGGGTATTGTATCAAGATTCACAACTGTGAGCTGAAAGTAGACTGTAAAGTTAACATCTGGGGCTTTTCCTCCTGGTCTATCCCAGATGTTTGTTACTAATCAGGAGCAGGCATGAAAGAGGGCTTTCTCTCCTCTTCTACCCATCTTGGCTGCCAGGAGGAGGAAAAATTTTCAGGAATATTTGCATGGAGCTAAAAAAAAATTTGCTGCCTTTTCCCCCTTTCAAAGTATCCCATTTTGACTGCTCAGAAATCAGAGGTACCAAGAATCAGTAGCTATAATGTAAAATATTTGCAGTGATTTATATGAAAGTTACTCTGTTTTGCTGCTCTGGGATAGCATAGTTGGTAGCCATAGCAAATTTGGTGACTGTGGGGCTTTTTGGTTATGGACAAAATAATAGTAAGTAAATATGTACTTTGTTTTAAAGAGTGATTGCATTTGAAGGCTGGATAACTGTGGCTCTGGGGCCTGCACCTGAGAGTCTGTGGCCTAAATATAAGGTAATGTGGCAGGCATTCCTGTGGGTGACTCCAGGTGGATCTTAAATTCATTCCTTTGCCCTCTTGTTAGCTCAAGGGGCAGAAGGATTGCCTGTACAGCCTCAGAGCTCATGGAAGGAAAGTTCTTATGTTCCTGCTTTCCTGCTGTTCTTGCCTTGGCTTTAGGGCTATCTCTTTGTTATGTGATTAGCTTAAGAGAGGCTGCCTTTAGCTTGCTCCAGGGATTCCTTCCTACTAGATATGGTAACTAACACAGGGAAGCATAGCAAACTCTTACTCAATTCATATTAGCTAGCTAAGTTAAAACCAGAATTTGTAAAACATCTTTCTCTTTGATAACAACAGCCACATGTGAAACAGAAATAACAATGGTTGGAGGAGATAAACAGGGAATTAATTATTCCATCTTTAAAAAGTATAGACTTGAGTGAAATTTGGTCACACAAGACAGTGAGAAATACCCTCTGATGCTGTGCTGTGCTTCAGCTTGCTATACATGATCTCCCTTTTGCATTTTATACTTCCTAGTTAAGCAGCTCTATATTTGTTTGATTTCTGTGTCTTACCCTTCCAATACAGGGCTCAGGGCACTCAGTTCTTAGTGTGTTTCCTCCAGAACCTAGAAACTGAAGTGCAGAGCTTTGGGGAAGCTTCTTCTCTTTATTTTCCCATGCCTTTCCCATGAGAAGCATTCCTGGTTTATAATGTGATGAATTTAGTAAGTTAGCTGGTTGTGCCTAGAAAATGTGAATTGATAAATAGAAATTACAAAGTTCACATAGGAATAAACAGAATAATCTTTCCTTTGGCCATACAACACTTAATAGTGGCTTTTAACCTTGAATTGAGAAGTTTGGGAAGTGTGTGTGGAGAGGATTGTTTTGCATTTCAGAACTTACAATAACTTGCTAACTATCTGGTATACTTGAGAACTTGCCAGTCAGTGTGTGTGTGTTTCTCTTGCTTTTCTCTATCTAGTGTATTTTGAAAGGTTTAATTTGTGGGTTCCGTGTGTTACCTCTTTCATTAAAACTTAAATTGTTCTCTTTGGTTTTAAAGGTATTTGGGGAATTGCTGCAATTCTCTTCCTGAACTTGTTCCAGTAAATTATGCTCCCCTCCCTTTCTTAAAGGTTATTAAAAGGGAGGACCTGTTTGTAACATCAAAGCTCTGGAACACCAAGCACCACCCAGAAGATGTAGAGCCAGCACTAAGGAAAACACTTGAAGATTTGAAATTGAATTACTTGGACCTGTACCTCATGCATTGGCCTCATGCCTTTGAGTAAGTTCTGTGTGGAAAGGGCACAGATTTTAGAAGCCCCAGTTTTACATAAGTGGCTGGTGTTATATCCTCAGGACCTTCTTTGTGAGCTGTGAATTTCTTGCTGAGTATACTGCCTGCAAGATGGGTTTTTTTAGTGTGGCTAAATAGCTTAGTTCTATGGACTGTCATATAGACATGACTTTCTACCCATAACCTGTACACTGATTCATGTTTGATCCATGTGGTCACAGAAACAGTTGTTCAGTTTTCATTCTTTGAATTTCAGTTTGGTGGGAGTTTGTTCAGATTTTTAGATTTGTTTAGATCAGGTTTGTAGCTTGTCTGTAAGCATGCAGTAGAGGAGACAAAACTTCTTGTTTTGTGCAGAAGTATTGTAAGTAGAAAAGGGATGATTGTTCTTATTATTCAGCAATGATGGGGCTGCAAAAAGGAGTATCAACTCTTCATTTAAAATCTGTAAGCAATTACTTAAATTTTTTACTAGTGAGAACAGCTAGGTGATGAAATTAGGGTCACTAAACTCAGTTTGGCATGAGTGACAAACTGAAACTAGTCTAACTGGGATAAAGTAATAAAGCTGTATGTGACAGATTTCTGTACTGAAGGTTGCCATCTTATACTAGCTGAGAATTTGGTTTGCTGTAATGTAAAATCTTTGAGTTTTAAATATATTAGAAGTTTAAATAGCCTGGTGCCTTCATCCAGGCACTGGGGAAGTGTGGCAGCTCTTCTTGGTTCTGCCATTGACCAACAGGGTAGCCTTGAGGAAGTAACAAAACTGCTTTGTGCCTTTCCTTATCTGTAAAATAAGAATTAAGCATTTTGCAAAGACCACACTTTTCACTAATAGTTATTAACTGTTTTGGAGTGGCCAAGCATGCAGTGTCATGGTGACATCTGTATGAGGAAATGAAAATCACTTCTTATGACATTTTAATTGCAGTAATTCTATGATTTGAGGAAATGAGAGACGAGGAAGTCTTCCAGTTAAGTGCTAAATGCACTTATCCTACAGCCCCATCAGAAGCAGAGTTCCTTGCTTTATTTTCTTGCAGATGTGGAAGCAGTTGTTGGTCCTCCCCACCTTCCCTTACAATCAGTAAAATGGAGGGGGGAAGATAAATCTCCTGACCAGATGCTGCATGGAGAGAAGCCCCTGTCAGTTTAAGGGGCCTCTGTCTATTCTGCAAATATGAGAACTTTTTGACAGCTTCTAATGATACAAGCTGAATTTTACAAAGCATACGACACTGATACTAACAGGAAAGATGCTTGAAGTATAAATGTATTCCTCAGCCTAACAGAATGAGGAAGTATGGCCAACTAAAGCTGGTTTAGAGGAAGAACTGCTAAAAATTCCCCTGTTATGAAACAGGCTTGTTTTCCAGTTGATTGGGAAAAAAAATCAACAAACCCCAACATTAAACACTGCTTTGATAATGACAGGTAACACAAATATTGATGTATGTTTAGGTATTACTAAGATTCAAATTAGCTTGAATCTGTGGAAACTGTTGCCAAAACTGCCATTCTAATAAAGCAGTTTTATGTTTTCTCATTGGAAACTGTTCACTCTCCAGTTTTCTATTAGCTCTGCCTCAACTGTTGCAATGTGTGGTTACCTATAATGCCTATTGCTCTGGGAAGCTGAGCAAACGAATGTTATTTAATTAGAAATAGACTTCCATCTGGAAATCACAGTGCCTCTAGGTCTTGAAACTTAATCTCTGACTTTGTGTACTACTGTTGACATACGAGGCTGCTTTTCTGAGTTGGGAGCTCATGAGGCTTTCAGAGTTATTTTTGGTTCTAGATTTCTCAATGATATGAAGAAGAACCATCTCCCCTTGTCCCCAGCTCTCATTTCTCATACCATGTCACTGACTAGCTGAGCAGTGTAAGGCAGCTTCTTAGATCTGAGCTAGCAGAGTCCTGCAGTGGTTACAAGAGGCATGCTGCCAGTGGGATTGCATGTACCTCTCCAAGTGTGGACTGCTCAGAGGCCAGTCATAGCCCTTTGGCAGTGTGGTGGTGTCACTTGGCAGAAGCAGGTTCATTGTGTGGGGTTTGTGTTTATCGTGTTGTTTGAATGGGTTGGTATGACTAACTGGGAACACACCCAGCCTATAAGCAACATGTATATGTTAAGACTTCTGTGAGAATCTGTGCTTGTATCAAGTACTGTCACTGCTATAGAGTCCAGAGAGAGTGGGAAGACCAGTATACTTTGAATACAGTCTCTTCTAGACAGCTCTTAAACTAAGATTTCTTTTGTAGTGGCTCCAGACTATAAGGAATCAATCCTCTCAAACTGAGAAACCAAAGCTACCCTCTGAGTTGGTGCTCTCTAAGCTGCTTTGCTAGGGTCAAAGTGTGCAAAGAGCTGCTGCATGTATATGGTGGCTTATCAGTTATTTGTGTAGTCACTACTATACACATAAGTAGGTCAAAGTACTGTATAACAAGTTGACAAGAAAAGACTGTATGTGAAATAATCTTTTATAGGAGAAGTTGGCATAATTCATGCATTGAACAGACAAATATGCTTAGTATGTACTCCACCCTTTAAACTATGTGCAAGCTTTTAAGAATACAGGAAGGCTTCTTTTAGTGAAGAACTATAATATAAATGTGGTGACTGTGCTTACACTTTACCTTTGCTACTGTAGGCGAGGGGACAATCTCTTCCCAAAGAATCCTGATAACACAATGCGTTATGATTACATTGATTACAAGGATACCTGGAAGGCTATGGAGAAGCTGGTAGGAAAAGGTCTTGTGAAAGCCATTGGGCTGTCAAACTTCAACAGCCGTCAGATTGATGATATACTAAGTGTGGCTACTGTGAAACCAGCTGTGCTCCAGGTAAGTTAAATAAAGAAGAGGACAAATACCTTTTCTGTTTGTCCATAAGTGAAGAATCTTCAAACCAATGCTGTGTGTTTAGCACAAGGTGTTCAGCTTCTTATGCACAGGGAAGAATATAGCCAGCTCTGCAAGAGCAGGCACACAGAGCCTATCATTCCAGGAAGATAAGTTTGTTGAGGAGGAGACCTATGTCCACATTCTGTGGTCATTTATAGCTGCTTGGTTAAGCAGGTCTGTGGGAAGAGTTAGTCTTCCCTGTGAGGGACAATTCAGGCTATAAGAAAGAAGCACTGTGAGAGAATAACTTGAATCGCTTCTTAGAGTTCCCTTGCTTGTTGGATGCTGTTTGGAACATAGGGAAAATCCAGCACTCTAAACTTAGATAATCTGTTCTTTTTCCTGTAAATGTAGCCTACCAGATGCTTTTTCATTCTGGTAGTAAGTTATCCTCATAAAGATACCTTACTTAACTGAAACCTTATCCTCACAAGGTTTTTTAGAGTCTGGAATGAGCTCCTGTGATGTGTTTGGTTCTGCTGTGCTCTTGACTTCCTGGACTTCCTATTTGTTTAGAGTTTCATGTTGCTATCTGTTCTTTAGCCACTCACTCTGGGTCATTTTAACAGGTAGAGTGCCATCCTTACCTAGCTCAGAATGAGCTGATAGCTCACTGCCAGAAGCGAGGACTGGTTGTCACTGCCTACAGCCCCCTTGGTTCTCCAGATCGCATGTGGAAACACCCAGATGAGCCTGTGCTTTTAGAAGAACCTGGGATCAAAAAGCTGGCAGAAAAGTACAGCAAGTCACCTGCACAGATCATCCTCAGGTACAGGACAACTGTCAGAGAGGGGGCGTTTGGAGCCTGGCCTTAAATTAAGCAAAACATGTTAGAATAGAAGGAATCTACATAAAGTGTTTGTTCTTTTGCATTGGTGGGGAGTTAAAATCACAGGGAGTGCCAAAAGCAAACCCCTTTTGGTGTTTGTTTTACAGAGATGGTAAAGTTGGCTCTGCCTTAGGGCAGGTGGATGGACTAGATCAGAAGGGTCTGTTCTGGGCCTGGATGCATGCCTGGGACAGTTCACCCATTTTCACTATGAAATAGTAGTAGCATAACTGCAGCAGTGAGCCATGATTGAGGGCTGTCTACTGAATGTGCATGTGGCCAGTTGCTAAGCCCTTGAGTGCTTGTTGCTGCATTCAGGTAGGCTCTTGGGAAGAGGGGTTGAGGAAGGGACCTTCCTTCTTTGCACTGCAGAGCCATTGGATACTGGGAAACAAGATGGTTGAGTAATATCCAGAATGTGATTAGCACCTTGTAAAATAAAATTGGGTTCTATCCTCAGTTTTTGTTTTGTTTGTCTGGCTTTGTATCTACGAATTTCACTAGCACAGTCCTGGGCAGCAGCAAGTTACCCTGCCAGCTGAACAAGCTCAAGATTTTGTGCTTGAGCCACTAGACAAGCACTTGAGGGATCTGTGTTTTCTTCTGGCTTCTTGGTGGCTGTGTTAGAACTTGCATAAAATGCTGAAGCACATTTTTGTGATTGTTTCTTGGGCTTCCACTTAAAGCACCTGAAACTTGGTTCCTTTTTCAAGGCGTGAATGTCTTCCCCTTGTTGATTAATTCAGCGGCTACTGTCTTGCTTGAGCTTGCATATACTCATACTCCTAATAGAATACAGTGCCATGCCAGCCCTCTTCTGGGTGTTTTTATTTCCCATAGAAACATAAGTGGCATCTCTGCTGACACAGGTTGTTACTCAACCAAAATAAACACTGTGGGTTTTGGGCTGCACACAGAGAATCTCTCTCCTCCCCTTAACAGATGGCAAGTGCAGCGTAAAGTGGTTGCCATTCCCAAGAGCGTCACTCCTGCCCGCATTCAGCAGAATCTCCAGGTAAGTATAAATGAAGGAAAGGAGCTTCAGCCATGCCCTTTTCATGTGAGTAATATCCTGTCCTACTACTTGCAGAGAGAGCAGTGAGCTGAGCCACTTGGTTTATACTCATTCGTCAATGTATGCATAGACTTGAAAAGGATGGTAAAGACTTTTGGAAAACAAACTTGATATGTTTTAAGCAAGTGTGTGAGCATGTGCACATGGACACATGCAGAGTCTTGTTATCAAAAGGTAAAGAACGTACTTTGTAGAAGTCTGAGTGGAAAATCTTTACTGACATTTATCTGAGGTACAAATCTATTGAACATGGGAGTCTTCTAATGACATTCAGTGGTTCTTACTGATGAATAATAGTGGCTCTACCCTGTAAGTGGGGGTTGGTGACTCTGCAGTAAACTGCCATGCTAATGATGCTGAAGGAGTAAGTGGTTCACTTCTGCTCTGAAAGTAGAGAGAGTTCACTTTAGAAATTATGTGGAAACTCTGACTTCAGATAATCTTGAGGAAGGTCTCTGAATCGCCTCCTTTTTTCAGCCTTTAATCATAGAGATTGGATGGTTACGCATTTGTTAGGAATTGTTTCTATAACTGTTACTCCAGTTATAAACCTCTTGCTTTTGTTCTCAGGTGTTTGATTTCAGCCTTACAGAAGAAGAGATGAGCCACATTGGAAGCCTGAATAAAAACTGGCGTTACATTGTGCCAATGATCACGGTAAATTTCTCATATTTCTCATAGTTTTCATTATGTGCATGTGGCCACAGCTTGGGATTTTTGCATTTTTCTTTCTTGTACTGTCCCCATCAGAACTACTTACTCTTAAGTAGTATGCATAACTATGTTAAGTAGAAGATGCACTATCTAAGATGAAAGAATTTTTCAGAAGCTAGGTACAAAAAAGGTAGCTTTTTGAAATCTTTCCTCCTCTATTTTGGCTACTGAAGGAGTTCTCATTACAAACCTGTCCATGGGCCTTTAAGCCAGAGTCCCATCTTACTTCACATCTCCCCAAACTCTTGCTGATATGTACTTCTCAGGTACAAACAGGCCAAGGTCCATGGCATTCCTTCAGAAGTAGTCCTTGTTCCAGCTGTCCCCATCTACTTTATACCATAAGCCTCTAAGATTGGTGAAGACTGAGGGTGCTTTTAGTTCTCCAGACCCATCATAGAAGTCATGTAAGGGTAATTTGTCCACTTCCGTCCAGTGGCTGTCCCCATTTCAAAATCTGTTTTAATGACCTTCCTCCAATGTAAGGAGCTTGGCTTAGGCTGTTCTGTTTTTCTGTCCACATCCATTAGCTGCAGCATCTTTTAGCATCAGTAGTTTTACTCTTGTCATGAAACTTTCTACCTCATCTGCTATCAGTTGGCAGTCTGGTTTTCGAGAAACCAAAGCCTTGTAAATGTTGAAGTCCTCTTGGTCTTCCTTTATATTAAAGGAACTAACCTTGTTCCTTTCCCCTTAGTGCAAAAAATAACCAAAGCCCAAACCCAAGTCAATGCCATGTTGTCTCCTGTTTTCATAGTGTTCCTCATTTCTTGCTATCCTGCCTCTGATTATGCCACAGAAGGCTGTTGCCGTTCCCTTGTGTGTCACTGACCACCAGACTGTGCTATAATGAGTCTGAAGTGATTTATCCCTTCTCTATCGTACAGTACACTGCATAGTGGGTCTCTGCAGATTTGGAAGCTGTCAAGCATACCCTTGCCTCTGCAAGCAGTTTGTCTACCTGTAGATTATTCTTCGTTAGTCAGGCAGTGGCTGCTGGCTATAGGAATTCTTTGGGGAAAGCTTTTCTCCGGGATTTCTCATAGAGCTTTTTTTGAGTACTTGAGCAGGTCACTTGAGCTAATTCAGACTAATCTGAATTAGCAAAAATAAGTCACTGTGGTGAGTAACTGTCTCCTATCAAGAGTAGATACTGGTTACAGCTTTCACTGTTTGTTATATTGGAGCTTCCAAGAGCTTCAAGGCCGTGCTCTTAACTGTATGTTGCTTCAGTATGTGTGTGTAAATATAAACCCCCCCCATCCCTGCAACCAAAATTATCTTTGTGTTTATGGATCAGGAGTCTGTACACCAAAGGACAAGCTTAGCTGTGATCTGGGTGACTGCAGTAGTGACAAGCACACCTGCTGCTTACAGGATGTTTCTTTCAAGTGCTTTGCTACTCATGCTGCAAACAGAGTTGTTCTGTTAATGGAACTGCAAAATACATTAGGGTGTAGCCTCCTTGGATGAGCCCGGGCTAAGTCATGTGCTTTTGTTACCTGGGAAACCTGATCAGATCACAGTGATTCACAAAGGAGAGATGAAATAGAGTTCAAAGTGCTAGCCCATCCAGCTAGAAAAAGGGTGAATGATGCAGCTGGGCTTCAAAGATACTGCCATATTGTCAGATAACAAGATAGGAAGAAGCACGATGAGGAGAATTAAAAGGTGACTCTGCAGCTGTAAGATCTCTAGTGGAACCTTTTGTCTCCTGCCCACCCCTTCTGGGCTCAAAGAAAAGAATTTTCATCAACTGTGAATTAAAATTCCTGTCTAACCTTTTATGCGTACCTCTTCTGAGTCAGTTTCTGGATTTCAGTGTGTGATACAGCAGTGATATCTGAGCTGTCATAACTGACAAGACAGTTTTTCCTTGTTTTGCTTCATTGATACATAACCAGAAGTTCTTATAGCTGTGCCACTCTTCTCCACATTGTCTTGTCTAAAGCCTAAGAAGAAGCTATTACATTGCACGTAAGCAATTCCAGTTGCTTTATGCTTTTTACAATTAATTATTTGCATAGAGGTTGGAAATTACATTGCACTGGCCTGAAATCTCAAACTTCTGGAAACACCTAATTGGGCAAGGAATATATTTAATCTAAACCTGAATGACTCTTAAGCCAGGAAGAGGAGGAGTGATGGTGTTGTACACATAATGATCTATTTTTGATAGCACCACTGACCTGCCATGTGGTCACAGCTGATTTTACCCCACTGCCTTCTCTCAAATTCCTGTGCTAGACTGGAATCAGGTACCTGAAACATTGCTTCTGGCAGCTGCTGTCTTGGCATGCTGTGACACTTGTCCACGGTTTTAAAGATTGCCTTCAGCTGACAGCTTCATTTCAGCTTTATATTAATCTGAGCATCAAATCAAACCTTAACATCTTAGTTTTCTGCTCTGTAGTGCCCCCAAGTGACTAATTTCACACTTCAGTAGTTCCTGTGACGGTAATTATTAAGGATTCCAGTTGATTTGAAATGCAGGCTTTATACTGAAAGCTCCTAGAGAGACTTCATCTGAGTTCTAGCTGAATGATGCTAGCCTGTCACCCAGGGAGGTGTGTGTGTCTACCAGAGCTGCACCTAAATTTCCCCAGACATTACAGATGAGGAGCAAGGGTTTACCTCTGCTCCCTGGGGGGTGTTGCAATGGATTTAGTTCAAATAAATTAAATCCATGCATCTGAATGCTTAGATGTGGGATGTAGGAATTGAGACTTCTGCGTGACCATGTCTGCTTTTAGGCCAGCTGGAGCCTCTGTTTCATTACCTGTGAATACTGGTGTCAGTATTCCCATTTTACAGCTGGAGAGGCTGGTCTTCCATGGAAATGTTCTTAAGCAAAAAGTGCTATGAGGGAGTTCAGTGACACTGTTAATGCTTCAGTCTATGACCCTGAACAAGTCATTCAAATGTGTTTCATTTTACCCATGCATAAAATTGGCAGCCCAGCAACTCTCTATCATGGAAACAAGCTCCAATTCCAATAAAGTGTTTTGAAGTCTGCATGTTACAACATTGCCTCAATAACAGCTACAAGGCAAAAGGCTTTTAACTGTTCTTAACCTAATTCTTCAAGTCTCAGTAGCTTGAAAGACTTGCTCCAGGCTACAGAAATCTATCTCCTTTTTTTAATGAATTTTTAAGTTTTCTGTTCACAAAGTGCTAGGAGGGCTCGGGAGCAGGGAACCAGCTCTTGTTTAAGCTGAAAAAGATTCCCAGGTGTTTGAATCATCCTATCCCAGAACCTGAAATCATGCAGACCTTGAAAAAGAGAGTAAGAATGAATTTCTGTCCTTCTGACATGAGTCTATTTGTTCCACAGGTGGATGGCAAGCTCGTGGCCAGAGATGCTGGACACCCCCATTACCCCTTCAATGACCCCTATTAACTACTAGAAAATAAGGTGTTAAGGAACATGCTCCTCTGCATGTCATTCCACAAAATAATTGTTCCCACAATTTGTCAAATCCTCTGTCCAAATAGAACCTTCCTTCCTGAGTAGGTTTACTTACACTGCTCCTAATTGACCTCCTTTCTGGAGATACTGTAGCTTCTCTGTCAAAGTTTGTGGATTTATTACAATGACCATAAGCTTACTCCTGGAAGCGTCAATCGTTTGGGAATTAGATAAATAGTGGGGGAGTCTAAATCAAGTTCCTAACATACCATTATCAAGCTAGGGCAATACTTTGGGGTTAATGTCTGTGAAACGGTTCTGAAGGTTTTAGTTATTGCCAAAGCAGGGAAACAAAAACCACGATAAGGTGAAGGAATGAAAGCATTTTAAGTCTACACAACTGCTTAGCCATCAACTTTGATATCTTTATCAGTAATTTTTTGACACAGGGAATAAAGTGAACTGTGCTGTGGTTGCAGTATGTCCATAAACCATGCACTAAACCCCAAGTAACCAGCCATGCCCAGTGCTTTTTTATCCACTTTGAGTACCTGTGGGACTTGGAATTCTCCTTTTTTCCTTTTTCTTGTAATTTGCCTGTAGATTTGAGGCGGATGAATGCGCACCCTGGGGCAGGCCTCTGGGGCAAGCTTCTGTGTTGCTTCTCACATGGATAGGTTTGGGCTCTCACAATCCTGTCACAAAAGGATCCAGACAGTTTTTGCAAGTCCTGTAGAAAACCAGCCTGCTTTCCCTGTACAGTTTCCCAGTGTCTCTTTACCAAAGATGCCCAGTTTGAGCTTTGGAAGGTCACAAGATTTTAAGAACAAGGACCTGTCCAGGGGCCCCTTCCATTTTAATGTCACATTTTGGGCTGCTGCTGGGTTGATGCTGAGCTGGTCCTGCCCCTTGTTCTTCTGCCGACCTGCTGGCAACACTGGGCAAGTCACTTGCCTTTCCTGTGCCTCTTTTCCCACTTGCCATGTCTCCATGTTACTCCATGGTGGGAGCTAGTTTACTGAGTGCGGTTACACTGCTGAGCAGGACTGGAACTCCAGCTCCAACATCAGTTCAGTCTCTTAAGGAATTGTCCAGCCATCGGTACAAAGGGTGTGAGGTGATAGCACCTACCAGTACTCTGAAGGTGATACCTTCTGTGGCCTTAGCAGTGTTAACACTTTGGTTTTCTCTACCTGTAAAATAGGCTTTGTGCTCATTTGCGTTGGTGTAGGCATGGGAGCAAGGCAGTTTCTAAAGGCCTCTCAAATGTAAAACCAAGGCACTCTCTTATCTCTGTTGATGCCAATCAGAGACAATCACAGACTTCTCCTTTGCTGCTGGATAAAGAAAGTTTAACTGACTGCAAGTGAAATAAAGAGCAGTTAGAAAATAGTTCAAAAATCAAAGGAATTAGCTTCTTTTCGCTTTGCTAACCTCATTTGCAGTAGGCCTATAGTAAACTACATGTTCAATTCAAGCAGAATGCTGCCTCAGGTATTTCCTGCCGTGGGCCTCACAGCGTGCAGCTGAACGGTGACAAACCTGTTTTATCACTCTGTAATCCTTATGTAGAAGCCCAAAAACTCTGTGTTGGGTCTTTCCTAATTCCTGCTGAATTTACCTCAATGGAGAAAGCCATTACAGCTCCATTAACGTTCTTTACTACCCTGGAACGTTTCCTTTTAAGGGAAATGAAATCCCTGCCGTTTGGGGTTTTATTATTCTAATCAAAGGCGGGTGACTTTAAATACAGTTCTTACTGCACATCAGTAGGGAAGCACTTTTCCTTTGCAGGCGCTGTGTGGATGTTAACAGCAGTCATCATGCCAAGGAAAGCGCCTTTTGTTGCATGTATTTCCACTTGCATGTCTTAAATAAATACTGCACTAGTGTATGACTTCGGGACTGTTTTCCCCCTTTTTCCTGTCAGGGCCCCAATTAACTTTTTGCAGTTACTTCCCTTAATGAGAGTAAGTAAGCGGGCAGAAAATTGCTAAGAAAATCAGTTAAATTGTGCCTATCAAACCCGCAATTCCCATGCATTACCATGGTGCGGTTGGGGCCGCTGAACTTTTATCTTGAAACAGCGCAGGGGGAAGTGAGCTTCCAGCTCTCTGCCGATAGCCTTCCTGTCGCGGTGCGGTGTTTCTGCTGCTACAGCTGCAGCAGCCATGTCTGCCGGCAAACTCACGGGCTGAGGTTACAGCAGGGCAGGGGCCCCAGCCGTGGAGTGGAGCATCACGATGTGCCCATGGCAGGGAGCGCCTGTCCGCCGCCCCAGCCAGGTCGAGGCGGGCTCTGCCTGCGAGTGCCGGGGGAGACCCGCGCTCCGTGACTGCAAACAGCGCCCGGCTTCTCCTTGACCGGCGCTGAGGTGCGGGCTCGGCCCCGCCTCTGGGGCAGGCCCTTGTGCCCGCCACACGTCCAGCTCCCCCCGGGGCCGGAGCGGAGCGGCGAGGCCCCGGCTCCCCCCTTCACCACCGCCGCGGAGACCGCGCAGCTACCGGTTGGGGCGGCCGCGGGCACGGCGGAGCCGGGCAGAGCTCGGGAGCCCCGGGGGCCGGACTACACTTCCCAGCATGCCGCGCGGCAGCGGCCCGCCGGCCGAACGCCGTTTCCCCGCCTCACTCAGCACTACATTTCCCAGGGTGCCGAGCGGACCCACATCGGTCCCTCCACCTCGGGACTGCATTTCCCAGCAAGCCTCGCGCGGCCGCGCTCCCTTATGTCCCGCAGAGTGCGGTCGCGCGGCATGCCGGGAGTCGTAGTCCCCACTCGGAGTGCGCGCGCCGCGAGGCGGGCCGGGGCGTGTCCTCGGGGGTATATAGGAGGCCGGAGGGGAAGGGGTCTACACTCCGCCGCCGCCGCCCCTGTCCACAGCAGGTTCTATGCAATCTCCGGCTGTCGCCGCTCCGCCCTGCGTCGAGCCCGCGCCGGCCTCCACGACGAGGTAGGGCCTCGCGGGCTGGCCCCGCTCTCGGTGTGTGCGTGTCGGGAGGGGTGGTAGCGGGGGAGCGCTCTAGCGCCGTGGGGTGACCGCGGTGGGGGGGGGGGCGGGCGGCCGGCAGGATTTCCTTTGGCGGGTGGGGGGGGTAGAGAAGGGCTGGAAGCCGAGAGGTCTCTCTCGGTCGCCTGCCGGCCCTTCCCGTCGCGCCCCCCGTCCCTCCCCCGCGGTGGTACGTGCCGTCCCGCTCCCCCAGAGCCAGCTGGGCCCGCTCGGATCGCTCGCAGCCACCACGTGACCCCTGCGCGGCTGCTGCCATCTTTGTTGGGGGCAGCCGACGCCGCGGGTCCTGCCCGTGAGGGGGTGGGGGAGGTGGTTCTGCGGCGTCACGTGACGCTGGCCCGGTAGCCCGTCAGGAGCCGCCGTCGCGGTTTGGCGCCAAAGGCGGTGGGCGGGGCCGGCGGAAGGCGGGAAAGGCGCCCATTGTCTGGGGGGGGGGGGGCACCGCGGCCCGCCC
>JBCJKH010023332.1:0-41341 GCA_039877255.1 Loriculus beryllinus | reverse complement strand
CCTGGGATCTACCTGGGATCTACCTGGGATCATTTTCTACTGCCTGCCCACACCAAGCATGTGTCTCAGCCACAAGCCTAGACCTTTCCTCTTATTGCATAACCCACCTCTTTCTAACAAGACTTCAGTCCCAGTCTCTACCTGTCTCCACTCCGCATACCAACTAGGTGGACAGAGCAGTTTCTCTGAAGCATCTCACTCCTCCCCATGGTATCTGTTCTTGGCTCCTATCTGCGTACATACCCCTATCTTGAATGAACATCCCTGGTGTTCTGACCAATACCACTAACATTCTGACAGCTGAAACACTCACAGGCCATACGTAACCCATAACCTACAGCATGGAAACCCTTATCTACAAGAACCACACTGAGCATTCTCCTCATATTCCAGCCTGGCTTCTTCTTACTGCATTTTTGCTGGTTTCAATTCCTTTAAAGTGCCATTTGACTCCAGTGCCATTTTTCTTGGCACACTGCAGGCCCTGGAATCCAATTCTCTCTTCTTTTTGGTTTCAATGTGAACAGAATCTTTCTTCAGTTTTCATATTCTTTTCTCTGTGATGCTACCCCCACACAGCTTCATGCTCATTCTTCCTTATGTTTTCGGTCAGCATTTTTAAAACGTTATATGCTCTCTTTTCCATAGCATCTCTATCTGCCAACCTGGCTTGAAATCACCATCCTACAGCAATGATTTTCAAGTTCAACCTACAGTATGTTCCCTTATTTTTTCCTGGACATTTTAATCCTAAAACTGAACATGGCCAAACTGAACCTCTGCAAACATCACAACTGCGAAGTTTTCTATTTCTTATCGTCACATCTTATTGACTCTTAATACCAAATCTTGCTGCTTCCATCTCCTTAAAGCTTCAACTATTTATGATACTGTCTGCATAACAGTACTCAGGACTGTCACCAGGATTAGGTAACCACTAGTCTTGGCCTGTATAACCTCATGTTAATAGATGACTTATACTTCGCCTAACTTAGAACATAATTTGAAGCAAAATATAATAGATGTGACTGAGAAAAACAGCAAGGTAAAAGATCAACTAGATTATCACTCAGTGTCTTAAAAATGCTTTTAGGAATACTGCATATCATGTATTAAAGAAAATGGTGTTAGAACACAGTAAATTTCTTACAGGCATCATAACAAAAATGGATCCAAAGGAGATGCAATTAGGAAAAACGCATACAAAATACTTGTCTACCCAAGCAAACTTCACAAGGAGTATCAGTACAGTAAGATTTAAATGGGGAAGAATGTTTCAAATTTCAGACAGATTTTTTTGTCAGCATCAGACAGGCAGCAGTTAGAACCAGGCATCTGCACTTTTTCCTATGCCACCCACTACAACAAGTATCAATCACAAACTGATCACTCTGCATTGCCGATTTTCCCCTGCAACTCTCCTCAGCTAGAGCATCTACCAAGAATCAACCAAATTTGTCAGCTTACAAATGCTCATGCACATACATGTCCCATTATTTCTAGTCAACACCTGACACAAGAATTTTCTGAATTGCTCTGTATCATCACACAATTCATTCTTGTTCTTCTCCCATCTCATTTTGCTGTATCTTAAATCACTACTCTAGTTTCTCTTTGCAGCAAAGACACCTAGCGTAATTCTTGGCCAAATTCACACATCTAAATGTGGATAAATATTCTTGAGATAGCTCCACTCTATTCTTTAGGAAACCTGATAGCACAAAAAAATATCACATATGCTAGAAATACAGCATCCTGCGAGGGCAGGTATTTCTCTAGTGGGATCCCACTGTCATGGGATTCCTCTCCTACACTCTGGTCAAAAAGGAGAGGTCTGCTGCAGCATTTTCCACCATTTTCCACCCTTCAGCCTGTAATTAAACATCCCGGCTGTAAATCTAGCACAAATATCAAAACCTGCATTTTATAAGGCATTTACTAAAGTGCTTTAAATGCACAACAAAAATATCAAGGAAAGTTGTATCAATGCTTTTATATAAGTAATACTTATGCTTGAGATACTATGGAACACAAGACAATAAGAAGGGAAAGTGAAGTTTGCAAATCAACATTAATTATAATCTTACATTTAAATACTCAAAAATAGTCAAAATAAATTCATGCTTAATTTTGATGCAGGATTGCATGCAAAGCCCTCTAAAAAGGGATCATGCTATTCTTAATAAAGACTGTTGCTCCAGAATCTTACTTGTCTACACAGGGATGGAGGCTACAGAGTTCAGGAAAGCTTCCCACACCTTAACAGTTTAAATCAGCTGTTAGTGGAAGTGAAAAGGAAAGAGAGAAGACTAAGAATAAAGATCTAGAAAGAGTTCCAGGAAGAAATCTTGCTAACATTTACATACTGGTGATCAAGCAAACACTTAAAAAATATCACAATTTACAGTAAAAATTTTCACAAACAGAACACAGATTTAAAAAACAGCACTTAGAGAAAGTGGCATAAGCCAAATGCATTCTTTTATAGAATAAATTAAAAGGTACCTCATAAGTGTCAATTTTTCAGCTACAATTGTTAAGAAATAGACAAAAGTAACAACACATCTCGAACTTCTACTTCTGCAAATCTTAACTGCACTACTTTTATTTCCTCTTCTGAAATGACATGTATGTATCAGCTCCACCTTTTACCCTTTGGATTTGGTTTAGCAGAACACTGAAATCCCAGAAACAGACTACTGAGACTTCATATTGAGACAAAGAAGCTGATTTTACATGTTTTGATTGATGCCTGGGTTTTATTATCCCATTCAATTACCCATCATTTAAAGAGATCTGTTACAGTCTGGACCTGGAGGCAAAAGGTACCATGTTTCTTTCATTCTAAAAATCTAACTTTTAAATATAGATTTTTTTTTTTTTTTATTTAAACTTAAAACCCCCTTTTCACTACTGGAAACAAACTGCAGAACGTAAAAGGTATCACTGGCTGTGTGACTACATAAATGCATTAACTAGCCTATGACTTGTCCCTGCAGTTTGTCTTTAAACAACAACTAACACACTAACAACAGATTTTTATAGCATGATATACCACAATGTCCTATTTATCTGCACTATTTAAGCATCCTACAATTAAGATCTACTTATTCAAATACAGAAACAGTTCTAGTCAGAGGTTTAAAAAGAATGAAGAGTTTACCCGCATCATTTCATTCTCTAGTTGTTTTTTCCGATGCAAACGCTGTTGATGCGACTTCAGTATATTCTCCACATGCTGCTCCATGAAGAATTTAAAGGCCTGAGGGGAATAGCTTTGAATGCGGGACTCTCTTCTTTCTTCATCTTTCTTGTTTTTTCTAACAGGAACAGGTGATGTTGTAATTTGTTTCTTTTCTTTATCTGTTGAATCAACACATTCATAATTCTTTTCATTCTCATCCTCCTTGGATAAAACAGGTGGCTCTTCCTTGCTGAGCTTAGGTCCTGTCTCATAGAGATTGATAGAGGGATTCTGGTGTAACAAGTGTTTTGGGTAAGGTGGTGGGGGACCCTGGTAATTTGGAGCCTCTCCAACAGGGGCCATAACTGTCATATTTGTAGAGGTACTGTCAGAGAAGGGAATGGTCTGAACAGATTGCACTGGCTGTGGCATCCAGGAAGGGTGACTGGGTGCTAGGGCAGTCTGTAGCTCAGGTTTTAACACACGCATACTTTTTACTGGTGGCTGAATGGGAGCTGGTGTTATAGCTGTTACTGTTGTAGCTGAAGGCTGAGAGTTGCTGGAGTGACTCTGCCTATTGCCAAGATGGTTGTTGAAAGAATTTGACCGTACAGGAACATTGGGCTGCCATGCAGGCATGTCATGCCCATTGCCAGGCGATGACTGTGGCTGCACAGAGGAAGGTTGTGACCAAGACGCAGGTATTCCAGCTACAGTTGTATTGTAAAGTTCCATGTTGTGACTATTTCTATTTGGCACCATCATTGCCTGAGGAAGATTCCCATTGGTATATGCTGAAGGAGGAGCATTTCCCCCTGCCTGCATCTGTAGTGCTGTGGGACTTTGCCTGTTGGTTGGATTCATGGGGTATGGGGGTGGCTGGCGACTCACCGAGTTCCCGGACACCATATTCTGGTGAACTATGAACTCTGCCTGACAACTGCCATTTTGCATTCCAGCTCTTCCCGAGGGAAAACTGAATTTGCTGTTGGCAGAACTCTGCATGATTATTGGTTGCCTGCCAATGGGGACAGTGCTCATGCCTCTCTGACCCTGTGTGGAAGGATTTATGGGTGGAGGATTCATAGGTGGAGGTGGGTAACCATCCTGCCATGCTCCTGGTGGCACCGGAGAAATACGGGAGATCACATACTCCATGTTTCCAGAGTAACGCTTTGTTTGAGAGTTTGGTTCCCAGGAAGGAGGTGGAGGAGTCGTTCCCCTTGGAGGGGGTGTGTGTCCTCGAGGAGGTGGAGGAGGAGGAGTGACACTCCTTATCTGTGGTAGAGGTGGGGGGTTC
This sequence comes from Loriculus beryllinus, assembly GCA_039877255.1. NCBI lineage: Eukaryota > Metazoa > Chordata > Aves > Psittaciformes > Psittacidae > Loriculus > Loriculus beryllinus. The sequence continues at coordinate 36,857 of JBCJKH010023332.1, read as the reverse complement.
ACTCTCTGTCCATTGCCAGGATGAGCCTGAGCAAATGCTGCAATGCCTGATCCAGATAGCGGCCTTCCCACATCAGGCTGAGAGCTGGGGCTTTCTGAGCGATAAACTACACCATCTCCCAGGGAAGGCCCGTGCCGCTGAGGAACCAAGGACTCCTTAGAACCCTTCCAGCTCTGCTTGCGGTTAACAGATTGCTGTACAGTCCCTCCTTTAACAAAAAGAAAATGCATTTATATTACCAGAAGTAATTTCTATTTACTGCTTTGGATATTTTATTCTTTTGCATTAATTACTGAAGAAATAGGATGGGAATTCTCCAACATAGCATAATCCACTATACTTCACACAAAAAAATTCTCTATCTAGCAGTACGTAACAAGCTATGGTTATATGTTCACTGCACAGTGTAAGTGCAACTCTAGTATCAGAATTTTTTGAGACTACTTTTTTGAAGATGCATTTTGCTTCAACTGCAGATGCATTCAATTTTTAATTGGGAACGCGCACAATTATTAGGCACACTATGTATGCCTACATATGAGCACACTATGTATGCCTGTTTTAACAGGCACACTAATCATGCATACAAGTAACTCTCAAAAGATGCGCAGTACTAATGAAATAAAGCAGTAGCATGGAAAAAGATACTTTTAGTGACATTGCTATTCCTTCCAGTTTAACACTTACAAAACATTTAAGTGTTTTTAAACTAAAATTGAACTGAATGTTGTCCAATCAGAAAGCTTGCTTACACTTTCATCCAAACTTCTTTTATTCCTTGTATGTGAAATTTGATACTTTAAAAGTTAGTTTTATGAGTAAAAGCGTTGTAGAGAGGGGCAAGAATTCAAACTGCATGAAAGCAAACCTTAACGCTACAATATATTTACTTCATAGATGTTATTCTGCATCATACAAACAAAATAATATACAAGGAACTGACAGTGCATGCAAACTTATTGTGCTTTTTACATTATTGCTGAGGCACTTGTAAACACATATAGTAGTGTAACTGCTCAAAGTCACTGTGCCTTCAGTTAAAGAACATGTTAATAACTATCTTCACAAGTAACAATGAAATTCATGGCTAAATGGTGGCATTTAGCTAGATGCTTCATGTAAGCTCCGACTAAGTCTGCTTCACAGTCTAAATGAAAATAATGCTGTACTTGGCTACTCTTGATACCAATTCCTCCTCATACCTATACAGCCAACTTAAAATGTAACTCTACAGTGCTGGCAGCTCAGCACTCAACTTTTATTTGAATGAAGTTCAGCATTTCTGCTGCATTTGAAAGTTATTTAGGTGTATGCTACTAAAGCCTGTTAAAAAAAGAAAAGCATCAAGATGTATTAAAAACAGGCTTGCATGTGTTAAGAGAGCAATAATAGCAAGTGGTAACATTCTGACTCTGTTGCTACTATAGCTATAGTCTGTCCCCTAAAATCTATAAAAATATGAAGTCTGCCTTCAAAACCATACAAACAAAATTTGGAACCAAACAGAAAATTAAGCAGAAGTGGGGATTTTGAAACAGGACATCATATAACACAAAACTGTAGCCATACAATACATAAGCACATATATAGACACAAAAATACACATACACAGTGCTGCTTCATGGCAGTGTGTGTGAAAAGAGACAAAAAATTAGAACAAGAATTCGGTGCTCACCACTGACTGCTAAATGGCACCTGACACTGAGAAGAAAATACAGGCATCATACACCAATGAGGGACAAAAATGACTAAAATGGGATCTGAATGCCACTCTTGATACGAAATACTTTCATACAGTACTAAACTCACTTAGCTACAAAAAGAATCATTTAAGAAACTTATGTGAAACGTACCCATCTTTCAGGAGAATTATACAGTTCTTTTGCTTTTAAAAATAGGATGTCAAATATAGTATCTTAAATCTCCCCTGTTCCACTGTGAGCATATGAAGGAGGAATTTGATGTTTTATACATTTTACCTATAAGAATACACTCAGTGAGTTACTATGGATACACCTACCTGGTGGTTTCATCCCTGCATTCACAGGCCTTGCTGCTGCTGCAACCATCTGCTCCCGACGAGGATCCTGGTAGCTCATTTTACTTATAAATTCGATGGCAGCTTCTATACTACGGTTGTTAGTTTGTCTAAGAGCTTGTATAACCATATCCTAAAGGCAAAATTATATGTAAAAAATAATTTACAAGAAAATGGCAAAAATACAAAAAATTGTGGTTATTCTGCCAAATAGCCTCCTGTAATTTTAACAAGTACATAACTGATTTCTCTCAATCAATTTAAAAATACTTCTAAAATGTTTTCTCCACAACAGATCCTCCAAAGCACTAACATAGTCTGGATCTTCAGGGAAAAAAGTTAACTTGTTGAAGTGCTGTAGTGTGATATAAATCTTGCCACCCTGTCATTCGTACAGCTTGCTTATATCAGCATTTATTACCCATACACACTACCCAAGTATCAACTAGTCACACGCTGACCAGAGGTCCTTTCCAACCTAAGCTATGAAAGATACCCCAACGTGAAATTCAGAACATTGGGTTTTGCTCATCTTCCTTCAACTCAGCATGACTTCTGTCAACAAGTATCTGTTAGTTTCTCTCTAAGAATTTTTCCTGATGAAGACAGCGTTATTGGCAGAAATGCTGTTATTTTTGTGGTTGTGCAATCTTACAGCTCCAAACAAGTTGTGATCAGATGGCCAATCCCACCGCTGTCAAGGGAAAATGTATTATGCGCCAGTGGTTTTTCCACTGACTTGAATGAGATCAAGGCCATGCAAAATTCCAGAGATGGTCAGAAGACAGGCACTGCTCTCCCACTTATACACACATTTACACTTTCACCATGCCTGTGAACATTTTTAACACTACAAAACCAGCCCTCAGAAACAAGTAGTTCAATGAACAAAGCAGAAATATAAAGAAGGATTTTAACATTAAAACAAACAAAAACTATTAAGGTTGTCACAACCTTTACAGACCAGATGACATTGCTGAAAAAGCAAGTACAACTTTTGATCTTATAGCTCCTTCATGACATAGTTATGACTATAACTACTGTAGGCAAGATTGATCCATTGCAGAGTAGTACATTTTTGGCACCAGTATGCTATTTGATCATTGTGCAAAGAGAACATTAAGGTGTTCAGAGTATTTAATTTCCAATTTGACCATACTTTTATGAGACCCATCATTCATTTCTATTGACGTGAATTCTCTTCTTAACCAGTTTCGACCCCAAATTTACTGTTTTTTTTAAATCAAGTAATTCCACAATATAGAAACCTAAATCTACAAGTTCACATCCCGAAGCTGTAAAAACAGACAGAATTTCGAAGTACAGAACCAGCATTATTTGAAGAGATTAAATTTAGATCCTTCTCCATTAACCAGAGAACATGATTAAGAGCCGAAGAATCTCTCTCCAGCTGAAGAACAAAACACATGGTCATCTATGTGTCATGAAGTGTTCAATGTCTTTAACAGTATCACCTTACAGAGAACATAGGAGGACTGAACCTGAATCCTAAAAAGGGAGAAAGATTTCCTGGAAGCTATTTAGGAGGGTTTGGGAAACAGAACAAAAAAAAAAACCCAAAACACCAAAAAAAAAAAAAAAAAAAAACCAAAACCCCAAACAAACCCAATGAACTACATTCTCACATAATTACTACACATATACACATATATATATATAACTACCTATAGACACACTGTATATATATATATACCTGACACTGACAGGTATTCTATCTATCTGTTCAGCTTTAACACTGAATACTTCCTACTACTTGAGGGGTGGGGGAATAACTAGAATATTTGTGATATTCCATATATTAAAAAAAAAGGTACAAAATAAATTGATTATGTTTCAAAACTTTAAGTGGTGACTGAGTCACCAAGCAGTGACTCCACAATAATGGCAAAGAGGTAAATCTGCATTTTTACTTTAAAACCATTTTCAACACCTTGGTGAAATCTCATTAAAAGCTGAATTGAGGAAACATTGCTAATACAAACAGGTCCAAATCAAAGTAAATTAAATTAAAAAATGGATGTTAGCAGTTACACATGGCCTCCACTACAGACATACTGGGGAGGTTAATCTCTACAGAAAGCCAGTAACGCACCTGACATCACAAAATTAAGAAGTCCTATGTGTGAGCCGCTGAATCACAAACATGCCCACTGGAAGTCAGAACAGCCCAGACCAGCTGCTCACAACTAGCCAGGACACCCCAGTCCATAAAACAATCCCTGCTCAAAATACATCCCCATTTCATCCCTACTTGTTTTCTCAAATACTCCCCACCAAGAAAAATGCTTTCCTACTTCATCTCTATCCGTTCTGGTGGTGTATACAGGCCAGTGCCATATGGACTATCGTGGTAACACAACTCTGTGTTAACACATGGCAGAGACAGCTTACACTGGCACTGTGCCTGAAACATGGTCCATAGAATCACAAGAATCCTGGGGATTTGCAGTTGTAACCAAGAACAAAGCAAAAGGCTTCAAGATACAAAGGATCAAACAAAAAACACCAAGATACCTTTCTAGTTTATTAGCCAGCCATATACCATTCTTTAGTTTTCAAGGCTGACTGAAGGTTCTATCTGTAAAAATGGATCTGAGAACTGATCGACTTAAGAAAGAAAAAAAGAAAACAACCTCAGCACAAACCACTGAGGAGCAAATTACTCTGAAATACTTTATCATTAAAAAAATCCTTCTGTTCTTACTAAAACACAGCCTGCACTGTGTATCTGAGAAAGCAAAAGAAACATGAAAAACCACTGTCAGCACCTGACACTAGGACATTTTTGAGGAAATGCCAGGTGATAGTTTTGGAGGTCACTCTTGGTAAGAGGTGGATCCCTCTATAAATACCATAGCATCACAGCCAGCAGAACTTGTGAGTGATCACTACTGCAAACAGTGAATTTCTATAAAGGCAATCCCGGCTGTGGTACTGTGCCTTCATCCTTTGGAAAGATGAGTAGTTTGCTAGCTTTTCTATAAACCTGCTTTTGTACTCAGGTTTTACAAAGAAGACATGAACTTTGATGTGCAAGTTCCAGTAAAAACACAGGAGCTACAAGCGTATTCATTTTTTACTCCTGGAAACCGTTTTTCAGACTCCTTCCACTTACTAAAATGAATGGAAATAATTTTAGTCAGTAATTTAAATAACTAAATTGGACAATTATCTAGTTCCCTGTTATTATAATAAAAAAACCCAGCAGAATCGTTACTTATGCCCAAGATTTTCAACAGAATTTTTGTCTTGAGAATATACCACGGAGAAGACACCAGACAACTAGCTTTGTCAGGTATGTTATTTTACCTTAGTTGGACAAACTGCATAAAGGAAGGATAGCAAAATTTCTTTCTCCACAAAGTCTGAATTTTTGTTAGTCACAGATGTAAAAATCTCATTAAAATTTATTTCTGAAATAGATGGTACTGCCTTTCAATTCAGAATGGCCATGTGTTATCAACATATTTTAACAGAGCATAATCCAAAATCCCATTAAGTATCAGAGGCAAAATCCATTCTAGAGAGCCCAGTTCTGTCTAAAATTATGTAAATAATTAAGACAACCAACTCCTAAGACATAAGAACTGCACAAGATGCTTAAAAGAAGCCAGGCCTATCTAAATTTTATTCCTCTGCTATTCCTCTGCTTCATCTCCTACTACGGTCAGTTACACGTCCTAATTAGAAATCTACCACGTTTTGAAGACCCCATTTTGCTTATCATATGCTGTTCAAACATGCCATGATCAACATCCCCTCCAACCTGAACTAATGGTTTACAGTTAGCAGCACACCAAATCTTGAAAATAAAACATTTCACCTCATCAAAGCCAGCAGCTTGTAAGTCTTGCAGCATTTGTCGATTAACCTCCGATGTTCCTTTGACAGCTGAGGTTGTTTCATTTGCAAAAGGCAGAAGTGAGTTTCTGATCTCCTGCAAAACTTTATGATACGTTACAAATTTGGGAGGATTTCTGCCATGTCTCGGATCTTCAGATAACATTTTACCCATGCTATGATCAGCTTTAGCAGCATCTGAGGGTTTAGGTAAATTCCTGAGGCTCTCTCGTATTTCCTGTAGCATCTGCTGGCTGCTGCCAGTATAGTTACTGGCAGGAAAAGTCTTAGGCCTCATCTGTCTATAACCTTCTGGCTTCTCACTTCTCTTCATGAAAACATGTATATATGCAGCCTCCACCAAGGACTCGCACACACCAATTCAAGGAAGGGTGGCTGATAGTTTTAGAATTGGAGAAAGCAGTGGCTCTTCACTGTGAAATCATGGTTCCTGTAGTGCTGGAGTTCATCACAACCCAAACTGCTATCCTGTTAACAAAACAAAACAAAACAATCCTATTACACATACAGCAGTGACAAAGTTCACAATGTAGCACAGGTGGCAGGGAAATGTTCACATGCAGCACTGCCTTTACGGTTAAACCATGAGAGGTTTCAAACAGTACGTTAATAAAACATGATTTAGGCACCTCAAGTCCAAAAGGTCCTGAATTGCAAAGAACACAGACAGAGGGAAGAAGAACTCAGCGTGGTGAACACAGCTTTCAAGAGCAGGTATGAACGGCTGTGTGTGCCTTCCCTTTCTGCTGGGTGCTGTCTCTCTACATCACCCACATTCTCTCCACCAACACTCCTATAGCTGAAGGTATCAACTCTATTACCCAGTTCACTAGGACATGGACCTAATACCCCAGTTGTTCCAACAATCCTGATATCAAGCTCCTCAAGTAGATGGAAGTGAGAAGAACAAAGTACATCAGTAAGAGTACATAATCACCATGATTTTACCCATTCTACAGCAATCACATATGTAAAAAGTAAACACTTGCCTAGCTCATCTCATGCAACTTTATGACTTCTTGTACCATATGCCATTTAAACCTGTTCAGGGTTTTCTAAGCTTTCAGAGTCTCTTAGCTCAAGTCTTCAAGAATCAGCCTTCATCAACAGTTATTTTTTAATTTATTTTACAAAAGGGAAGGTGAGAGCAGGGGGAAAGAAAACAAAATTTAATCAAAATTTTTCATTGTAAAACTGTTTAGCAACTCAAGCATCAAATTCAGCAAGAGCGTAGCTGTGACATTCGGTAAGGGAAACAGAACTTTCTGCCAAAAACAAATAAAAAGCATTTGCAATTTGAAGGCACTGACTCATCAGGGAAAGAACCCTGTGTCTGCAGAGAACTTGAGTCTGCATTTGTGCTGTGAACTAGTTAGTAGTGTGAGTGGTGAGGCAAAGGATAGAGCAACTAAGGTGGAACACTGAAGAAGTTACAGAGCATTTGCCTCTTTAGAGTATCACAAAAAAGAACTCTTGCAATCTCTACTACTCCATGGAGGAAGATCAGTTACTAATATAGCACAAGATACAAAATGTAGTATTTCAGCACTGCCTGTTCTTCACAAGTAACCAGAGGAACAGTAAAGCTCAACTAACACTGTTTATTTGCTATAATGTAGTCTAACAATAGCAACTGAATTGCTTTAATTTCCTATTTCTATTTCTCACAGTGCTAAAATTTGCATTCCTAGTTTTCTGAAGGATTATTTTTGATGATTCAGATGTCTGCATCTTTTGTCTCAAAGATATAGCTCATGTTTCTCAAATTGAACAGGTATCTAAGTTCTACACAGTCTACACAAAAGTCATCCTCTTCATCCAGCTTTTACTGCCACAATATTTGCACTGTCATAAACCAATTGATTCAGTTGAGGAAGAAAAAGACAACAAGTTAATAGGAAAAAGAACTATATATGTCTAATACATATGCAAATTATATAAATTAAGTACACATACTACCATAAATTAATAAACCCTGAAAGCCTGAAGTAATACATAAATAAGGACTATGGAAAGAAACACAAGGGAGGAAAGCCCACTTAGTCCCATTCCCACTGGAGATCCACTTCAGAAATAACAGTTTCTCTAACAGAACTATCTTAAGTGCTTTCTCTGACCTGTGATGGTTTGAAACTTTAATAACTACCAAAGTACATTTAAGTTTTCCCTGCAATCTGATTAACATACAATTCTTCAGTGCTCACTGAGTAAGCAAAAATCAACAGACATAAGTGAATTTTCTTAATAAACAGTGAAGCTTTGCTCAAAGCATTAAGAAATCTGGATTCAGCAGAAAGTACGGCATGAGAGCAATTTAAAATGTAATTTAATTTTGGCCACTTTCAAAACAGGCCATATTTAAGACCGCATGAAAATACTTGGTCAAAACCACTTTTTCCAAGTAACTACATTTAGACCATTTTACTAGTTTTGCTACGGATGGTCCTTTTCTTTCCAAGTGACCTGCTTCAAAACACATGCTGGATACCCAAGTGCGAGGATCTACGTTAATAACGAAAGAACTGCTGCCTCCAGAAGAGGGAAACCTCTAGCATAAATTCATCCCAAAACATAAGACAACACGGCTTAGTAATTTAGGTTACCTGTTCAAATTCCATCAAAATTAGGAGTAATGCCTAGTTCACCATTATCAATCTAAATAAAACAGCTGGTATTGATCTTGTGCCACACACATACCAATGAGAGAAAAAAAAAAAATAAAATCCCTACACAAGTTATTCCTTTCAACAAGTTCCAAGGCCTGGAATTCAGGAGAAAACAGTTATTTTGCACCTCTGTATTTCACCATAACTTCATCTGGCATTTCAATATTCATTTTATGGTTACACCACAGGTAGCTGAGATAAACAAATGTAATACCCCTGAGAGAAATCAAGGTTAAATAAACAGGACACTTAAACCATAAATGAGGAGACCCAGAGTCTACCACTGAGGGAGGGCACAGTCAGTTTGTGCTCCCATTTCTTCAGATGCAAAGCTGAGAGAATCGTGTTTCTTTCTAAGGTGCTTTGTAAATTTTAAGAAAGTGATGCTCCAAGTGTTTGACAGCTATTACACTGCTGGCAACTGCAGCATAATGGGATATTTCCAAGACTAAGCAGTCTTGGAAAATAAAGCTGCACTTTCACATAATTTCTTTTTGCAGAAGCAGGGCTTTACCAGAGTAACCCAGCCAGTCCACATATCTCCCACCACTTACCACTGCCAGCATAAGCATTTGTAAGCCCATAAAGACTGAATCAAGCTAACAGACTTACCCATGTAAAAACCAGTAACTTTTTCTTGGTGGGCTGTTTCTTTTGGCATCAGTGATGGGTAACAGCAGCTTGATGTACATGCAAAACTACAGTCTTAACTGCTCAGAAACCCAACTGAATAGGTGTTCCCTTAAATGAAGTACAAAAAAGCCAGTATTAGTACAGTTCACCTTGCTTTGTATGTGAGCCCCAAAATTCAGAAGCCACCTCCTCTTACAGATATTCACATACCTTCTAAAGCAAGAAAGTTTTGACTGTTCAGGAAGAAATCCATCTGTACCTCTTAACTAGCAACCAGAAACTGTACCCAAGAGAACTGATATCTCTTCCTCTTTGCAGTTTTGTATCATTAAGTGTGATAGATCTGTTTGTTAATGCAGCTGTTTCTGCTGTTTAAGTTCTCCACTTCCCTAAAGTAATTTAAAAAAATATTTTTTCACTTCTTTTCAAAATATGGGATAAAGTAATGTCTTCTACAAGTCAAACTGTCAAGAAAAAAGACCCCAAACTTTTATTTGTATGGTATAATCGTGAAAGACTGGACTTAAAAAATGTTATTTGAATGAAAACTCAGAATGGTTGCAGGCAACTGTCTGTGTCTTCCAAGCGCTTCTGCAGAAAATAATACACAGCTTTGTAATGGATCTGTAACATCTCTCATCTACAAAAGTTTTTAACATACTTCTATACACTCATATTTCCAACTAAGTATGGAACGCCACACATTAATCTGTTTTGGTTCCACCTCTCATCTACTATTGTAATAAGTTATTTTATACATAATCACAATGCTTTACTGCGGGGGGGGGGGGGGAATGAAACAACAAAGAATTTGGGAGACATAAAATCAAGTCTGTAGGGGCTCGTTTCAAACAAACAAAAGGAAGCTGTTCTTCAGATAACAAGTCATTGAGCCATTAAAGCACTTTGCCACAGGATGAATTTCCAATGCTAAAAGTTTCCATCGCATGAGGAGAAAAGTGGATCCTGAAATTAGTAAATGAACGCAACTACACAGAGTCAGGGGAGACTGAGCTGGAAATGACCAGAGGCTAGCTGAACACTGGGAACACTGTGTGTTTGCCCTGCTTGTTTCCAACTTTACATTCTGCTATCTCCCTCAACAGCATACGGCTCTCCTTATGGACAGATATATTCCCGGTTACTCCCAGTAGCCGCGGCAGATTTCTACCGCATGCAAGAGTGATCTTTACGGCTACAGCAAGACAGCGACCGAGGACGAAAGTGTGCGCTGCGCTGGCACCGGCTGGTACCAAGGCGACTCCTGCAGCACAGCAGCGCGTCAAGAGCCACCCGGCCCAGCAGTGCTGCAGCGCCGGGCATACGGCAGCCACGAGTATCCCAGCTCCATACCACTGCATCGGGACACCGCGCCTTGCCGCCCAGCCAGACCCAGGCCGCGACCCGAGGGCGGTCTGGTGCAGCGGCGCTGGGCTCCCCACACCGCTGGCCCTCTCCTCCCCGTCCTGGCCGGCAGGGCCCAGCACCACCGCAAGGCCGGAGGAACACTCGCCCGCCGGCGGCGCAAGGGCCCCGCTGCCCCCTCCCGAGGAGCTGACTCCTAGCGAACGAGAAGCCGCCTTCCCAAACACCAACCCTCAGCAGGGGAACCGGAGCCGCAACGTCTCCCGCGGCCGCGTCCCGCCCGCTCCCGGCAATGCAAGAAGGGCCCAGCTCTCCCTGGGCTGCTGCGCCGGAACGGCATCGTTCGTACCCGAGCTTGGGCCACACCTCGGCCTGTCGCCCCCCACCAGCGGCCTCTGCCCAGCCTCACCGCCGCCCCTCCTTGTCCCCCACGGCGCAACGGACATACCTGAGGCGAGAAGGCGGCGGCGGCGGCAGCGCCCCGGGGCCGGGCGTGGGAGCACAAAGCTCAGCCCCGCCCGCGCGGCGACGACCGCCGCGGCCCTCCGCGATGCCGGCAGCGGCTCTTCGATCCCTCCGCCAGCGCCTGCCGCCGCCGCCACGGGCCTCAGTTCGGCACCGCCATTTTGTCGGTGTCTCCGCCGCGGAGGGCTTTCCGGATATGGGCAGCTCCCGGCCTGCCTTGCGCGGCTGGCGCCCCCCCTTCGCGCAACCCCGACCCGGATGGAGCCCGGCGGCCACCAGCCGGGGTAGCCGAGGGCATGGAGCTGCACCGGCAATGACAGCGGGAGCTCTCGGGCAGCGGTGGGACCGCGGCAGAGCCCCCTCCCCTACCCCGCTTCCGGCACTGCTGCTGTTTTTCTGTGGCAGAGCTATGTTCGACGGATAAAAGCGCGTTTTCCATCGGGGAACAGTTTTGCCGAGTCTCCGTGAGCCGGTTGATGCCGCAAGGAAGGACTCGTGAGGGACCGACGTGTGCATGGCACCAGGAAGGATTACCCACCGCTTTATCCCCCGGGATGCACCTCGCCCCTTTGTTTTCAGGCTGAGGGTGGCATTTCAGACACAGCGGCACGTCCATACAGCCCTGTACGAGGGGAGGGAGAGCCCCGTCCCCAGCACACCATCCATCTCCTCCAGCCACGCATGCAAGCAGTTCAGATCAGGTAAGGCACTCCTATCACAGCAGATCAAGAAGGCTTGTTCTGGCTGACGTGGAAGTAAAGTATGTGCTAAAGCACTTTTGATGGAAAATGTCATGGGAGACCTTGTAACATAGCTGCTGCTCAAATCTGTGGTTGGTTGGTTGGGATGGTTTCTTTCTGTCCTTCAGCTTGTATCCCCGGGATCAGTCCAAGTAACTGACGGTTATTTACCCTCCTGCTAAGATGACTGTAAGTACATCTATCTCGGTTCAGTAAGTCAGACCAGTATTCTTGTGCAAAACTTTTTATTAAAAAGAGAAAGGGTTCTCTGCAACAAAACAGGTGCCACGCTCATCATAAAATTTAACTTCTCAAACATTGCAACAAACCAGATGTGAAACGCTGATCGTGACAAAGACCATGTCTAAAGTTTAGAAACTGTTATTCTCACTCCCGAAATCACAGTTCACACATCCGTCAATTATGATCAATTATGAGCTATAAAAACATTTCTGTTGAGGGATGTAGTGGCATGTTATCAAGGTCAAGTTTTAACATGCAGCATCCATGATGAAGCTGTAAATAATCCAAAATAATATCACTAAAATGCTAAGATTCCTACAGAACCTTTCATATTCCACAGCTTTAACAGCTTTCCAATTCTCATGAACTGACATAAAAAGTTATGTTCCCCTAAATATATAAAACTCAGCTTAAAAAATCTCAGGTGACATAAAAAGAATTTCAAAGAACCCCAAAGTCTGACCTTAGAAATAATATTTGAAAAATATCTTTACCAGGAAAAAAAAGATATAATAAAAATCAGGGGTTTACCTTTTCTTTGCTTTGTATGCATATATGTATAATGGAGATCGGTTTACAGCAAGTATCTTGCCCTAGTGATTACTTTCCTGCTTTCCAAAATCAAACAGGCACCAGGGAAGAAATGACAAGTTTACATATAAGTTACCCATCCTGGAGCATCAGTAATGAGCAAGAGCTGTCAGAATCCGAGGTACCTTACATTTCTTGTGCAGTACCAGGACTGCCTCTCCCTCATACGCTGCTAACAGACTAATGAGTATCATTAAGAATGAACCTGGCATTTCCAAATAGTTCCAGGGGATCAGGACTTCAAAGGGGCACTTCGGTTGTTTCATGCAAAAAGTTGTCTGTTCACATAGATAGCCTCTGCATCAGTACCATATACTAGGCATGGTCCTAAAATATCTAAACTGTTCACAGACAAGGTCTGATTTGGAACTAAGTTGGTGATTTCCATGCGGTCTTTGGTAGGATCGTTGCTCAGCCAGGCACTTACTACAGACTGGTTAATGGTATTGTGGGAAAAGTAGGCAGTACTTCTTCCTCCTGAAAGAGGAAAGACAGGGAAGTAAGTTCCAGTTGAGCTTATACATTCTCAGAATTTGGAGAAACACAGTAGGGATGGGACAGACATAATGGGAATATTTTGCATTTAAGCCAGCTTTCAGAATAGTTAACAGATGTTGTTGTCTCTTTGGTAGATGAAGAAAAAACAGCTTAATAAAACCATGAAGTACTTGACGTGATAACAGAAACCTATTACCAGCTCTGTCTTCAGTTAAGACAAATAGGTCAGAACAGCTACAAACTCATCTCGCTGAACAAACAGTGGAAGTATCCAAGAGTTTCTAGCCAAAGACCAAAGCAAGACTCACTACCAAAAGTCTATTGCTGCAGTGTTTTGCTGTATCTGGGGCATCAGTTTTGCTTTAGTAACACTCCCTACCATCTCTTCTCCCTTCTTATTCTGCAGCAAGTGATACACCTGAATTTGACTGAATTTTTTCCAAATAATATTTTACATCCAAACTGAAGTCTCCCAGTTTGAGAACTATCATTCAGCATAAAATCAGCAGTGCTAAAAGGGGTTTATATTTAATATACTTGAAAATATGCAGAGTGCATCTTGAGTCAGTTATCCTACTGTTTCCCTAGATAGAACATACTTTTGAATAGCAACTTTGAGGCCAAAGGCAGTAGATGACATCTGAAAGTTTCCCAGCTGTTTACAGTCTGAAGTGGCAAGCAATTAAGCACTCTTGTGACCAGAATGTGAAAATAAATGTTTCTATTAAGTCTATCAGATCTTTAATTAAAATCCTGCCACTATACAAAGGAATCTAGTTTCCTTCTTTGAAAATCCCAATTATGACCTTGAATAGTAAACTAGTAATTCCACTATCCTATTAACATATCAATTATTTTGGTTTTATAACATTGGTGTACCTCCCTCAGCCTTAGACAGTAATGTGTCATTTAGGCTGTCTTTATGTCTTTTCTATATACAGATGATTTTTAAGTGAACATGGTCCATCTTTGAAATACCAGACATCCCCCTTCACACACTGGACAGATTATAGCACATAAAAAAAAAAAAAAACAACAACCAACCATAAACAAACAAAAAACCCCAAAGCAGACCACAAAAACCTCACACAACTGCAAGTCTTACTAGTAGCTTTCCTGAAGTGCCCATCAGGGCTTTCTTTCTAAGGAAAGAAATCAGCTTTTAATTTTCAGTATAAGGATTGTGTTGTCAATTGGGTCATGTGAGAACATCAACTTTATGTGGCCAACTGACAAGCTGAGTGTAGATTGACTTCAAACATCCTTACCTTGATGAAGAAAAGATGGTTTTTCAGATGTGTCTGTGGAAGTATCCCAGTGCCAAAGAGATCCATCTTCAGAGCACGTAAATAAGTGGTCAGGGTTGGAGGGATGGAAGTGAACTTCCCACACTGGAAGTATCAAACCAAAATCAATTCAGAACAAGTATGATGTGCTTCACTTTTGCTAGTATGACATGGACATGCACTTACAGGAACTCAGGCCCCCACCACAACCTTCCATTCTTAAATGTGTGGGTATAACACCCAAAACCCCATCCATAGTTATTTACAGCAGTCTTCCCTCCTTCCCCTGGGAGATAAAGAAAACCAGCCAACCAAGAGAGACTATTTGCTGCATTTTCAGTACTGTGAAAATTGTTATAAATTAAAAGCTTATCTGAATTCAGGCATTCTGAATACTTTCTCATGCAGTCTTCTCTACTGCTAAGTTTAAATCTGTACACAGAATTGCATTCCTTCCCAGCACACACATTATTATTTTGTTTCTAAATACTACAACTATGGAAAAGATGTTTAAATCAGTAAAACTTAAGACCAAGAAATATTTTTACTCCTTAAATAAAATTGTGGCATCAAGTAAAGAAATTTTTAGCACAAAATGAATTGCTATCTTGTTCATATAACGTTACCAGGACAGTGACCTGTTTCAGCACTGTGCAGACAACAGATGGGGTTGTACCATCTTCAGTTTTCTCTTCTTTCTTGCGTTTTCGAGTTTGTTAGTAACTGCATTCTTGCTTTACTATCAATGCCTGCATACCACAGCATCAACTTCTATAACTACTTACATACCTACCTTTCTAGAAACACAGTGATTCTGATTAAAGAGCTGCTTATTATGTCTAGTTTTAGTTTAGAGAAGAACAGTCGCATACACAGAGAAAGAACAAACTGAAGGCTACTGGAAGAAAACCCATTAAGTAGCAACAATGTGACTGTTTTCTGTTGTAGCTACACTACCTAATTTTTTACAGAAATTAGAAACTTTTCTAAAGTGCCACCTTCTCCTCCCTCCCTTTCAGATACTTACTTTCTGCTTCATGAGCATTTAGCAGGGACACTGGCATGGTACCATGCCTGATGTCCCATATACTCAGCATCCCATCTTGGCCCCCTGTGGCCACAATATGCTGCTGGTTGGGATGCCTGTCCACACAGTGCAATGGAACTCTGTCCCCTGTCCTGTAAATGAGAAGAAAGACAAAACCAAATCAACCCAAACACAGATTCTTTATTCAGCTTCTATGTTCTCTTTCCTAATCCCTCAGAGTGTTTACCAAGAAGGTAAGCATTGACTGCAGCTTCAATTCCCGAAGCATCTGATCACTACAGGATGAAGCCGCATGACATCTACTGGAAACCAGAGGTATGGCAATAACATGAAGTTGGACGAGAACAGGTTCTGTGCCCCATGGTATACGAGCCGCTACATGGCATCTGACAAGTATATAGAAGTAGGAAAACCTTGCATACAGATAGTAGGTATACCTACAATAATAATAATAATATCATTGTGAAATTCATGTTATGCTTGCAGTTTCACAACATACACCAAGAGTTACTAGGGGCACTAAAAAAAAAAAAAGAGGTACCTAAACCACTGCCTATTAACAGCAATGGCAACTATTCCACAGACAACGGGATTTGAATCTAGATCAGTTTGTTTTCTCACAATACCTTATATGGCAAAGTTATCATTCAGATACATTTCAAATGCCAGAAACTTTACATTAGGCCTGCAGAGAAAAATAGAAGCAAAGCGTATTTAATTAGGGAAAGAGTTTTGGCTTGGGTTTGGTTTTGGGTTGGGTTTTTCTCCCCATAAAAGCAAGTGTACAGGTGTAATAGTCCTTTAAGAGTTAAATCATAAAACAGACCCCGTAAATACAGTGCTCTGCCACAACAGTAATTCAGCCATTAAGCAGAGTCTGCTTATGATTATTTAAATATCAAAGAAGGTAAGAACCTTGTTTTAAAAAAATATCAATCGTTTGTGAGGCCATTGTCAAGAAGGTATCCGGAAAGATGCACATTACATTGTATAAATTAGCACAAGCTTCTTAGTAAATATGTAAAAAAAAAAATAAATTAAGGTCTTACAAAGAAAATATTTGAGATGGCTCATTTCTTTGCTGTCTGAGGTCCCATATTTTTAACTGTCCAATTGAATTTACTGTCAAGATCTCAGTTGTGCGGAGGAAAGTCACAGCATGGAGTGTACTGCTGTCTGCATTGTCTGCAAGAGAGATGAGGAAAGCATCCAGGTAAACCTATGGAATGTTAGTCTCCATTTAATTACGACCAAGTAACTCTTTTTAGAAAACAGAACACAGCTTCTTAAACATGGATACAACCTCTCTACATTTTCAGGGACAGAGACAGACTAGTGTCATGTGAATTTTAAGTCTTAAAAGGTGAAGGGTACCCTGTGAAAACAGAGCCCTTGCTTGCCATATCAAATAATACTGAGACAAATGTGTAAGAAGCTATGTTTAATTAGCTCCAGTGGTTACAGAGCTACTTTTTCAATCAGTAAGCTTTCTATAGTTCTTAAAAGATAAGTCAATTTACATGGTTTTCATAACAGTTTTCTTTATATGCTCTGCACTTACTGACAGGAGGCAAGCTATGGAGCTTTTCAGAATGCAGTTCTTTTGAATACAGGAAACAGGAACTCTGGCTAAGAACATTAAGCAGTTGCATAGAGAAGCTTTTGTATTCACTAGCTTTCTTTAGACCTTTTCCAAGAACTGTCAATGTGATAGCCATCCCTGTCCCTAAAGCCAAACCAGAATTATGCTGTGCTTGTTAATAATTAAATAGCAAAGCTTTTTTTTCAGGTCCTTTAGTCCCGTGCTTCTTTTGGATACAGTAACTTTGGACACAAGCACTTTACAGCCTGAGGTGAAACATTAGAGGCTTTAGGAGAGAACATACACACCTTTTTCTTGTATTTTCATTCTGTTATTTTACAAAATCTGGATTATGATGGGTAACACTGTTAAGTCTACTTTCATCTCAAGTATTTTAAAACTCTTTGTGTAAGCCCATACTGAAATCATAGGTGAGTTTTTGGCTTCAAAAGATGGAAACTTTTTCCCATATTGAGACAGACAAGTCACACTGATGCCTGGTTACAGATATTTGAACTGAGTTTTCTTTCCTGCCTGTCATTTAAATAAAAGCCGAGGGAAGAAAACCACCAGAACACCTTTAAGAAGAAATGTTACATTACTGAACAGTGACGTTATAAAGGTTTTAGAATTTTGTAACAGAATAAAAAAAAGTGATTTAGCAGTGATGCATCTTTATGGCTCCGAAAGATTTTTACATCATCTCTAACTTGGAAGATTTTTTCCTGCCACGAATGACTATAAACACATCAATTTTGTATTGTACTATTAAATAACAACAAAAATAGCAGGTTACTCCTTTACAAGTATTTCATGAGGTACAAGAGTTCTATCTTCATGATAAAACATGTTGAAGATTCAGCTCAGGGCCTGAGAAATGTCAAGATGTCACTGAATTTGGAAACAGCACAAAGGATTGCTTACTCTATACAGCTCCATCCTGAAGAACCTTAAAGCATCTTCCAAGATGTTTTCTCTTCCCTCTCCAAGTCTTACTGTCAGTCTGTAGTCAACCACTTTGTACTAGGCCCTTCCACATAACTCCTGGTAAGCTTCACTTATCAGGTCCTATTTTAATTCCTATTTTAACATTTCCCTTCCCATTTCCAAAAGGACATTTCTCAATTAATTCACATGTGATTTCTTAAATGCCAGCAAATCTCAGTGCAGAGTCTTACTGCAGCTAAAGCTGACTGATGCTGCCACTACAAAGCAAGCATTTTTACACAGTACTATCAAGTGTGTGCTATGGAAATGAATAACTTGCGTCCTGCACGTTATCAAATCTGTATCTAAGCATCTCAGCAATTGCCCATAGAAAAATACACATTTTTTGTGTGGACAGCTTCTTCCTGTGAGTCAGCAAAACATTCTGCTGTCAAACTTGTATCAAAACACTGTGTTAGTATTTCTATGTAACAAAAATCTTACAAATAAAGTAATTCTTTTAAGCTAGTTCATGTTGTCGCCCCTCACAGGTGAAGTTACTGTCTTTTGTGTGCATGTGCTAATAAAATCTGCCTCATGCCCTACTTTTTTTTTAAAGCATAGAGAGGCTTCTCAAGGAGCTTCAGTAAAGGACTGTATACAGTTAATAGGATTGATCTTGTGTGTGTATATACGGCCATGCATACACCAGTATTCCCTCTTAGAAATCCCAGAGAGCCTCCTCTCTTAATTGGCTTATCACTGTGTGAATTCCTTCACCTACTGCAGGAAAGGTATTGCTTGAGGAGAAACACCGGTGCTGTGTATCAGGCTGAAGCTTCAGGGAGAAGGTCCTGGTTTAATAATGCCACTATCAAACATGGTGTAACTGGCCTTTAAATTATTTCTGATTTTAAGTTTCATTTCCAACAGATGCTACAGACTTGTATCCTATTTCCATGAGACTAGCATGACAGAAGTGTTGGGAATAACCATGTATTGACACCTTTCAGAAACATCTTACTCCATCATTTAATCTACCACTCTAGGAAATATGGAGCTTTTTCGCTGAGCGAGAAACGATCACTGTAAGCCATGATATCTGGCAGAAGAACATGGCACAAATGGGGGCGTCTGGTTCTTGGTGTTCCCTTTAGGCACAGTGAAACAGATATTTATATATATGAACATCACGAGGGTTAATCTTAGTACAGACAGTGAATTGAAATAACCACTTCACTGACCTCCAGTTATGAAGAAATTGGAACAAAAAACATCTTGAAATCTAACTGAGTTTCATGTATACTGTCATAGCATTTAACAATTCTAGATGAAACAGAAGCCTACAGAGCAACTTCTTGATCAGTTAAAACATTTACTTGTAAATACTTGAATTAATATAGAAATACATCTGAAATATGTTTCAACTACCTGAAGGCTGGAAGAACACAGGAATAATCTGGAGCAAACATGTTCAGCTTGAATATTTAGTGCAATTCACAGCTGACTTTTTTATCATTTAAGAAGCTAAAACCCAAACCACTAATTTGAACAGTTACTTGATATACCTATAGTTCTTACTGCATCCTTCTGGTCAGCTCTGAAGAGGTTTATTCTACCGTCTTCTCCAACAGTGACAATTTCTGGTTTGTTGCAGATAACTCCGGTACATGCTGCTCCACCACAAGATGTATCTTGATCCACATGATAATGGGCTTTCTCCCACCGCTGGTTGGCTGATAAAGTCTAAATAGTAACCAGGCGTGAAGTTCTGCTGTTAAATAACAATCCTGATAGACTAAAGCTTCCAGAATACCCAGGAAACCAGAAACAAGCCCCCGAAAAGCCACACTACCTCACAGGAATGAGACTCTTCTATATGAGTATGAATCAGAGATCTAAATTGTCCTCAACTCTTGAGCATACAAATTTTTAATGAATCATTGATTATTTCTTCTATGACTATATTTGTCACATAAGCTAGAAATTAGAAAGAACATTATTTACGAACTCTGAAATGTGCTTCATTAGATTTATCCCTTCAATCTTTCCTCAGGACAACAGAAAAGAACCAAGGCCTTTAAAAAAATACACGGTCAGAGTTAGACTGCAAGGAATTCAGTTTATTTCAGGTACTACATCTTTATTAGTCTTTATTGTGTCATTATGAGTTTATAAAGTAATTACACGTTTATTTGCGGTAATTTATAATCAAAGCAAAAGACTCTGGAGTTTACCTATCTTTCCTCACATGACATGAGAGAAATTCAACATGAATCATTAAGTTCATGAGCACAGAAACTCTAATAAAGCAGGTACAAGTCTGTTAATACCCACTTCCCCAACTGTAAACTCTTGAAGTACGTTTTCAGTGAATGAACTATTTGGTTACAGATATATACAAGCAGCCACCTCAGTCTAGCTGGCTCTGAAATCTAACTTATGTAATGCGTGCAAAATGCTTTTCCTTTCCTCGTATGTATAAAGCCAAAGATTTTTCTAACAGACTTCAAATAAAATAAAATAAAATTAATTTTTGGTATGCAGATGTTTCTTGCTGTAGTCCTTTTGAACAATCTTATGTTAAGATCAAAGCAAACTGCATTACTCAGAATAGCAGCTTAAAGCCAGTGCAAGTAACTTACCTGGTTATTTTGATGATGCCGGAATATAGTTACAGTTCCTGTTGATGAAGCAACCACAATTCTCTCTTGATCCAAAAACTAAAGAGGGATAATAAACATGCTATTAGTTGATGTCAGTACTGTGATGATAATTTTGATTTCAGGGTAACCTGAATTACTGAATAGAAAAACCAAACCCACAAACTAACACTAGTTGGTTTTGCCTCAGTAAGTTTTTGTTGGGGTTTTTTTTGTTAGTCTCGGCATTTTGACAACTTACTATCACTTTATATTTCCTAAGTGACAAGCCCTTAAAAATCACAGATCTTTTCAACACAGCTGTTTTACCTGCATGTCCATAACATCACCGTAGTGCCGGATGTCACACAGCAGCTGAGGTTCTCCCTGGTACTCCCCGCTGAGGCCCGCATTTCCAAGGTCTCTAACAGACCAAACAGAGATCCTGTTATCCTGCACGGAAACAACACCACCAGTTTTACCCGGACATATTTGCTCCTCGACACGATGCGGCGGGGGCTGAGGCGGGTCCCACGCCCCGGCGGGAAGGCCGCGCCGCGCCTACGGGCTCGCTACCTCGTTGTCCCAGGAGCCGGTGGCGAAGATGTCCGGGGTGTGGAGGGCGGCGGCGGGCAGGGGCCGCCAGCGCGCCTTGCTGATCTTCTGCGACACGAACTTGGCGCACACGTCCTCCATGGCCGACCCCGCCGCACACCGGCTCCCGCCCGCTGCGCCGCACCACTGCTGATTGGCTGCGGAGCGACGGCAAGCGCGGAGGGACACGCGTGGAGTACGGTGGCGAGAGCGGACGGGCCGGGGCTGACCTTGGTGGGGAAGCGGGCGGGGGGCTTACCCGGCACCAGCTGCTGGCCTTTACCGAGTTGGACAAGTTGGGGTAACGGCGCGGCGCCCCGCAGGGGTCGGGGAGTGAGGGGGTCCTGCCCTGGTCGCTCGGGCCTCGCCAGCACGGACAGCGAGCTCTCAAACCGGCGGGTGTGTGCAGAATCGGGTCCGGGAGAGGAAGAAATAAAGGCGTGAGTGTGTCGGTACCCTTCCCTGACTGCTCAGCTGGGCCGTCTGCCCCCACAATGATAGTTATGTACGTGAATGGTCTCTGCGAGGCTACCACCTTTTATTTTCTCGAAATCAGTGGCTTTTACAGCAACTAATGGTCTCTGGTCTAGATTTGCTTTTTATATATCTGCAAGTGATAACTCCATTCACCTGTACAGAAATCACAGAATCATAGAATAGCCAGGGTTGGAAAGGACCTTAAGATCATCCAGTTCCAACCCCCCTGCCATGGGCAGGGACACCTTGCAGTAGACCATGTCTCCCAAGACTCCAGCCAGCCTGGCCTTCAACACTGCCAGGGATGGGGCAGACACAAGTTCCTTGGGCAACCTGTTCCAGTGCCTCACCACCCTTACAGTAAAGAATTTAATCCTAAATGAAATATAGGAAATGAAATATATATATCTAACCTATATGAAATGAAATATATATATCTAACCTAAACTTCCCCTGTTGAAGTTTGATCCCATTACCCCTTGTCCTATCGCTACAGTCCCTGATGAAAAGTCCCTCTCTGGCATCCTTGTATGCCAACAATAATTTTTTGTCCCAAATAGCACGTTAAACAAGAGATCACATGTACTTCTTTTACTGTATTTCACTGGAGACCTAAACACCTGTGCAATAAAAACTTAAGTGGTTAGCTGTGAAAAAAGCTGAAGACTGACAGCTATGCTGTTATTTTAGCCCAGCTACTAGTAGTGTAGTAAGGGACTTTTCTCACAAGCACCTTCCCACTTTACAACCTGATCCTTTCAAAGCTGCCCCTGCCAGTTCTCTGAGGTTCTTCTCTCAGGCAGACTTGTCAGATTTAGCAGTAGCTGCTGAGTCAAACTTTCACCTGTGTTACTGCAGTTCACCTGCTAAACTCATTCCAAAAGTTTCTCTACCCAGCATTCCTGAGTTCCTCACCAAGTCTGCTATGCCCATTTGTAATCTTTCAGATGTGATCCCAAATCAGTAATATATACTTTATGCATCATTTGAACTTCAACTTTGAGGAATGTCTTTATTTTTTTGATAATTATGTACAGCAGACTCCAACACATTCACAAAGCTGGATGCTATCATAGTGTTATATACTGCAAGCCTTAAACCAGCTTTGTTGTATGCCACAGTAGCATTATTGTTCAAGAGTATTCTTACACCTCTGGCAGCCTGTACTAAGCTGCTAAAAGCAATCCTGCAAGTCACTGTCAACTGCAGCAGTATTTTCAGCTAATTCTCATAACACCTGGGAGAAAGGTCAATAGGCATTCTTAGGATACAGCTACAGACTGAATAGCTTAAAATGGAAGAGAGAACACTTTGGGATTACCAAAATCTTTTATTAGCCAAGTATTTTTTGTGGGTTACTTTGTGATTTCTGTGGGGTTTTTTTATCTTGGTCTTGGATGGCATCTTTCTTTGCCTAGGATTGTTTGTTCAAAAGGATCTGGGGGGTAGGTTAGACATAGAGGCTTATTCTCATTAAGAGGGAAAGAAGAATCACAATTTTTCTTACTGGCCTTAAATTTTTAAAATGTTAAAAAATGTTGTCAGAATGTTATATGGTGAAGATTGGAGCTGTGATGGATTTAGGGCTGCTCTGTATACCTTTAAATATATTCTCTGTGTTTTATAACTATAAGAGATGACTACTGTATGCTGTTTCAGTGTAATAGCAGATTTAAATAAACAAATAAAAAGAGGAAACAAAACACCAAGAGAAAGTATGCCTCATTAAATGTATCTGAGGTAGTCAAAAAGGACCTTAGGTCTAGACAAAGCTGACTTTGGGCATTGGGTCCAAACATATTAGCTGAGACATTAAGCAGCATCTAGGGATCAACCTTAAATGTGGCTAAGGCTGGGAGTGTGGATGAAAATCAAGAAAACTGAAAGCATGCCTGTCTCTTTGCCAGAGGTTAGGGTGCCTGGGAATGAAGGCACTTACTATATCAGTGGATGTATTAGGGCAGGGTAAAGCTAATTCCGAGCTCTGTTTGCTTGTGTTGTGCTTTCCTCCAATTATCATTCAACAATATTTTAAGAAAGTTATTTGCAGATACTAGAGTAATATTTATGGCTGGTCATAACCCCTGGAGTGGTGCCTTGTTGAATCTCTTGACTAGGCGCAGTCGCTGTGCAGGTTACTGCAGATCAGATACAAGAGCAGAGTGCCAGGGCCCTGAAGGCTTTCACAAGCCCTCACCTGAGGCTCACACCCACTCCTGGCCTGAGGAGGGCCTGCACCCAGCCATGCCCCTGACTTGGTGACTGGCTTGACTTGGGACCTGACTTGTCACTTAGCTTTTGCTTGGTGACAAAACCGTTACCACCCCTAGCCCTGCTCTGCTTGGGATGATGCCTTTCTGTGTGGTATTCTCATCCCTGGCTTCCGGCTCACCTTCACTCATGGAGGGGTCCCGCTCCTTCTCTGCCCTAATGAGGAAATTCTGGGTCCTTCTCACATCCTTTCTGAGTGCAGAACTGGGAAAAGAGGGATGCTGAGTTCAAAAGAATGTAGACTTCTGACAGGGAAATACAAAATGAAGGTACACACCAAACTGGCTGGAGTTTACAGGAAAAGATGAGATGAAGGAGAGTGATGAAGTTAAAAACAGAATGGAAGCAGCGAGAGGAGCTTACGTGTAGAGGCCAGTTAGTGTGGGGTTTGCAACAGAACTGTGGAAATGTTCAGCAGGAACATTTCATTTCACAAGGAAATTTCTACTTGTGGTATGTATATGCAGAAGCAGATGGGATCAGACAGTGATGATCAACTTTTCATATGCTTTATTCAAAGAATTTGAAAAATCTAATGGGTTCATGAGATGGGAGGGAAGGGATGAAACAGAAATAGTAGCATGGAGGGGTTTTTATATAAATGTATGTAAGTACTGCTAAAGGATTGAGATGTGGGTGAATTTGCAGAAAAGGAGAGAGATCCGATGTGCTTACAATTAGTGGGATCTCCACGTCAGAACAATCAAGTGACCACCCACACTGGCTGCTGGCATTTCCATGGCTCTTTCCTAACAGGGTTATCCATGAACCAGCTCCCTGGAAATGGCTGTACCTATGGAAGTTGGAGGTACCCCCAACTGACAGTGAGCATCCAGGGAGCAAGGTGTTTACACTGGTTTGGACAAGTGAGGGGAAGAGGATAACAGGAATGCTGAGTGTCAGAGCAGATGGAGGCGTTCCACGTGAATGCTAATGGCCAGAAAACATGTTGGTTTGTTTGTTGTATGTTTGTAGTATGGGATGCCTGTGTTCCTTTTAGTTTTATCTTAATGGCTATGCTTTTAATAAGATTAAAAAGTGCGCTCATGGCCTAGAATTATAGAGCAGAAAGAGCTAAGGACCCTCACATTTGTTTACTGCACACACGGGTGAATCCTGCTGCTATTGATACATATTGGTTTCTCAGGACTCTTTGAGACAGCTTGGTTTGCCTTAAAGCTCATGGAAACCTGCCAAACCAAATGCTGTTTCCTTCACACATGCCTGATATCCATCCAAGACACCCCAGAAATCACTTGGGAAGGCTCACAGTTAATGTTGTTGTCATTCTCTGAATAGTCATGCTGAGAACGTAGCCAAGAGATGGCCAACCTGTACATTCAGTCCAAAAGCACCTGGATAGGTCTGCGTGCTTAGGAGATAAAGGTGGGCTCTCCCTGTGGCCTGTGACAAGCTTAACCGTAATTCCAGCTTGTACGGGTAAGCAGCGTCAGTTTGTATATAAATGGTTTCTCTTGTGTTTCTGGTCACCCGAGGGGGTAAGTATCCCTGGAATGCTTTTAAACATGGGCCAGTTAGTTTCTTGCCAACAACCTCTTTATGCGAGAGCAATGCAGTTTGCTTGCATCTGACAACAGAAGATGTTTTTTGCATTTAAAACAATGAAATATTTTTGTGTGTGTATTTTTACAATTTCTGTCTGTTCTCTATACTTGCTGCCCTTCAGGAATTCCTATAACTCCATGGCTTCTTTCTCTCCCAGCCCACTGGATGCACAGGGAGACCTTTTATATTCTGGGGTAGGCTGGGAATCCCTAACAGACTGTAAAGTATTTGCCAAGCCATGCTTAGGAGAAGTTAGATGGAGAATACCGAATAAAGCAGTGGATCTGCCTCCAGGAGTAAAAGAACCATATGGGAAAGGTCTTGGAAGTCTATAGGGGAGACCATGGTGTACGTGGTGGGACTGTACTGGTGTACGCATTGGGCAACGGCCAGATTTGCCCTGGAGTAACTGCTAGCCAGAAAATCAGATTCCCACCTTCACGTGAACCAGCAACAATGGGATGGAGAATATGTGTTGTGTGAAGCTGAAACAGGCTCATCCCTCCTAGGGTAGATTTTTGCACCAAAGATGATACCCGTGTCTCCCACAATGTTAGGCTATGTGTCCTTGTTATCAAGAATGCTTTTAGGAAACAATGCAATATTTGAAATATCTGCTGGATGATACCTTATTTTCTCTAATGTTTATACAATGCACTATTGATAGGGCCTACCTATTCATAGATACGTATCACTATTCTCACTTTTCAAAAGCTGTCAGGTACCACGTAAATGACATACCTGTGCTGTTGCCCCTGGGTAAGAGAAGAAATACTGTACAACTGCAGTCCTGGGCGTGTGGCAGCTTGTTCACAGAGACCAGAAGGGGCACAAAGGCAAAAAAACCACAGCAGTGGCAGCAGCAGGCTCCCCAAAGCTGTTTGCTGTTGGAATTTGCTTTCCCTTAAAACCAGTAGAAACACATATAAATAACAGGTGGCAAATTAATATAGTTGGTAAAACTAACGATGAAGGAGGTCAGGAATGAGGAATACCTCATGACTGTGGGAAGTTAATTCTGTGCCTTTCTGCATTACAATGGGATGAACCAGCAGTGCTGTTTTTCCCTTGCGACTTGCGTGTGCCTGTGCTGGGACAGAGTAAAGGGCACAGCAGAAGCAGTGCTGTGGCATTTATTAAATTCTGAGTTACTGATTTTGTGACCTAGACACGCCTCCTAAAAGGCACTTTAATTTCTAACCTCGTCCTACCCCAGGACTACCACCAGAAGATACTGCTGTAGATCACCTGGCAGGGTTTAGCTATAGACGCAGGTGCCAACGCCCTCAAGCCGCCTCCCTTCCCCGTTTTCTGGGTCGTTTTCCCGGTGATACTCCATATGCCCCTGCCCCGGCTGCCCGCCGCTCACGGTCTCGCGCGGCAGCTGACCAATGGCAGCCTACAACACGTAGGCCTGGCCCGCGCGGGCTGGTCGCGGACCAATCGGCGCGCCCCATGCACAGCACCGCTCGGCGGGACGGCGATAATTGGCTCAGTCGCAAGGGCGGAGGGGCGCGAGCTGGGTCGGTGGCTCCGTTTCGCCGCTCCCTTTTCTTCGGGATGGCGCACGTGCCAGCTCGTTCCATGGCCAAAGCCGGGGAAAAGGGGCCACGGCGGTGCGGGAGAACTGACGTGCTTTTCACCAGCTCCATTCATTAACACAGCTCCTGAGTTCGCAGATCCGTCCCGCCCCGTGGCCGTGCCGCTTCGGAGGCAGGCACAGGACCCACGGCCCCTGCAGCCAGACCCGAGCCCTACCACCGCGACGGGCGCCGCAGATGGCAGCTGTGGGGACGGGAGGGCTCCGGGCCCGGGCCGGAGGTCGCTACCGGCACCAGGGATTAAGCGGCCCGTGCGTCCCGCCTTCCCGCGCGAGCGGCTACAACGTGCTGAGACAGCAGGAGCGCTCGTGCGTTACCGGGTGCCCCCGGTGGTACCGCGGGGGATGAAGTGGGTAGGTCAGGCCGGTTCCCCCACGCCCGCTGGCAGCACCCAGCCACCGTCGGGGCTCGGAGGTGTCCGGCGCGCCGAGATCTCCCGACGCGCGCCCCCGCGGGCAGTGGGCGCGCATGCGCGGGGGCCGGCGGGGGCTGGCACGGCAACGGCGGCGGCCGGAGAATGTCGGGCGCGCGGGGCGGTGGGCGCGTGGCCCCTCCCCTCAGCGGGCGCGCGGCGGCAGCGGCGGCGGGAGGGGGAGGAGGCGGCGGCGGCGGCGAGGAGGCGGTGCCTGTGTCGGCGCTGGAGGTTGTGTCCTTCCTGGGGAAGCTGCTGTGCGCAGTCGCGGTGCTGAAGGCGGCTCTGTACCTGCTCCGCAGAGCGTGTCTAGCGATGGCCTGGAAGTCGGGAGGCGCCAGCCACTCCGAGCTCATCCACAATCTCCGCAGTGAGTCCCGGGCTGCCGGCCCCGCTGCTCGCTTCAGCCGCGGGGTGACCGTTACCGGCCGCTCGGCCGCGCGCACTTGGCGTTCCCGCGGCGCCCGCCCAGCCGCCAACTGTCAAGGAGCAGCGCCGGCGGGGGGAGGAGGCGAAGGCGGCGCCCGGGCGGGGGGTGTGTGTGTGTGTGTGTCTGGGTGTCCGCAGCCGGGCGGAGGGCGGCGGCCGCTGGTGCAGGGCGGGCCCGGGCTGTTGTTGCGGGAGGAGATGCGGCGGCAGGGGCGGTGTCGATCCTGAAGGGGAAGCGCTACGCGGCGGCCGTGGCTGCTGTCAGCCCGCCGCCGCCGCTGCCTTCCCCCCCCGCTGCGGCCCCGTTCCCGGCGCCTCGTCCCCTTCTGCCCGTAACGCTCTTGTGCAAGCTCAGGCGGGGCCGCGGCGGAGGCTCTGGAGGGCCTGTGATCCTCCGCACGCACCGGGCTCAGCGTCCCTCTGCCTTCGCTCAGGGCGCCTGTGCCGGCTTAGCACGGCCGCCGGGTGACGGGGACGGTGCCCTGGGGCCCCTCGCCGGGCGGGCAGGGGAGCGGTAGTGCCGGCAGGCGCGCATACACCGTCCGTCGGTTTTTCCTGCCCCCGCTAAATGCAGTGCGAGCTGTTCGGGGCTGGGAAGCGCGACGGAGAGGCCAGGGTTGTTTTTGTTGGGTGGAAGGGCCGTGTGGCAGCACTAGTCCACTCGGGTGCAAGTTCTCGCCCTCGGCCCCAGCCGCGCGCTGCTGTTTTCGGAAAGCTGGGATAGGAGAGAGGAGCTGTCGATGTTACACGCTTTTGCTGCCGCCGAACTTCCCGGCGGCTGCCCGATACTTGGCGTTCCTGGTCCTTCCCGAAGGTTTGTGCTGTCCCCGTGCTGAACGTGGAGGGTGTTGGGCGGATGCTGCTCTCCACTGGTGTTCTTCAGTGCATCCTGGAGTCTGCTGGGTCTCCAGCGGTGATCCAGGCTGAGAGGACAGGGTGGTAACACCTTCTGTATTCAGAGCTTATAATTTTTCATGTTAGCCTCGGAGTAATCTGTATTAGATACATTTGTAGTGTCTTTACTCGTCGTCTTTCTTTTCCTCTCTTCAAGTTTGTGTTCTAAACATGAAAGACTGTAGATTTGGAGCCTCTATTATACAGTTGTCTCCTATTTTAGTAATACTGCAAGACCACAGACAGATTCACCTGTTTGGCCTCTTTGTTATTTTGGAGACAGAGGAGAATCGTCCTTGTTGCTTTCTCTCGTCTGCTTCTGTGAGATAATCTTGTATTTTTCAGTATTTCCTTCTGCTGCTCTTCTGAGAACACTTCCATCCAGTGGAGCAGTAAATGCTGAAGTAACTTTCAGTTTCACTGTAAAAGCTAACAAATAAATAACTTCTCTAATTACAAGAGTTAAAGTGCTTTTTTTTTGTTTGTTTGTTTCTTTCATTTTGCAACTCTAAGGTCTAGAAATACTGTTTCAATTAAATTCTATTTCCTTACACAGCAGGGAGAAATTTCTGACTTAAAAATGAATGTCAAGCTCCAAAATATATCCAAAAAGTTGTGTTGCCAGAATTGTTAATGGGTCTGAGAACCTGAGGGCAAAACCAATTGTTTGTTGAAGAAAACAATGACAGTGTTTTTCAACACATGGAAACTGTTTAGAGCTTTGTAAATAATAATAATGAAAGAGCTAAAAACCATTACCAGTACACAACAACAGGAGATTAAACTAGCATGTTTAATATTGTTGTCTCAAAATATGCAGTGATGGTAGTTGCCTGCGAAGTTACAGTTTGTAATTTCCCCTCTCCCCCCCCCCCCCTCCCGTTTTGCATACGTATGCCAAATATTTTGAGGGGTGTTAAAGAGAAGATTGGAAAGAAAATGGTTTGGAGGCAGAGAGCCGTTTGATCTTGCAGCAGAATTGTGGTGTTGGTCTCACTGAAGCTCTTCTGCTGAGGCATAGGGTTTATATATGAAGAGCAGTTGGAGCATTGAGATGGTAACTTAAGTAAGAGTTCTCCAGGTTAAGATTATACCTTGTTGCTAAAGTTGGGAACAACTTTTGAAGAAAGTGTTATTCTTTCAGATACTTTTTTAACAAATTTAAAAACATTGGTTGCAGAAGGATTAAAATGTTCTGGAGAATTCCTTCTGAGTAGTAGAAGATCCCTCAATGTCTTTAACCTCTGCTTTCCTCTAAAACCAGCTAAGTAGCGTAGCATTTCTGGCATTTTTATGCTAGAGGTAAGAATGCAAGGCAGATGAAGCTGTCCAAGTGTTTATCTTGTAACTTAGTAACTGAATGTGTAATTTAATGTGTGATTTGCATAAATTAAAATGAAGGAAATAACAGGTTGTAGTGACACAGTATGTGTTCTGCAGCAAAGCCTGGGTTGAGAGGTTTTTGCTCCTGCCCTTGCACCACGAGTCTGTTCTTCAGTGTTCTTCAGTGTTTTTTCAGTGTTCTTACAGAACCGCTTGTGAGGGAGGCAGTGTTGTAAGACTGGGTTATTTTCTCGTTACTCCTCTTGTGAAACACTGGGGTTTATACCCTCAATGTCTGTAACCCATTGTGCTGTTGTGCTTAGAGAAGCAGTGAACGTTGTTACAGGTATAAGTGACTGGGGAGAATGGGAACTTAAACTGATTTTGCTTCCGCATAAAAATGTCAGTAGAAAACTGGTAGGCTACATATTCTTTTCCTTGAAAATAGCACTGAAGATTTTTCTTCATTGTAAGTTGTTATTGGCTGTTACCAGCGCTTCTATTTTGTGGCAATACAGTTTTCTGAATTAGTGAAACTATATAAAGATATGTTCATACGTAACAGTCATTGTTTTAGAGCAGTGGCAAGTGCTTTTGTGTTTTTGCTTGCAAATTTAGGCAGATATTCTTTACAAGCCTTAAGCTTGCTTCCATGTCTTAAAAGGGACAAACTAACCAAGCAGGCCATGGAATGCTGCATGTTTTTCAGTGTGTACTTAGAAACAAGTGACTGAAGAATGATGCGTGATCTTTTTAAGACAACTTAATATGCCAGAAAATAAGAAGTGTTAACTTCAAAACCATTGATCATATTTTAGATGCATGTAAATTAAGATTGTGTTAACTGGTTCTTTGTTGTTGGCATATTTTTTCTCCCCTTGATGTGAGACAAGTTGTCAATGTAATGTTAAAAACATACCCATTCTTTCTCACAGCAACCCCAAAATTCGATGCAACAAAGTCCAAGTCCTCAGTCATTCTGGGGATAAAAACAAAAGAGAGCATGTTTTTGGCGGCTTCTTTCTATCCCAACACTTTGTAATCAGTCATTTTAATTTAAAGATGTTTAGTTCTTTTGCTTGTTTGAAGATTTATTTAATTTTTTTTTATTGTCTCTGGATTTAATGGCATAATATTTTCTTTCTGATAGTCTGAAGCTGCCTAATAATCCTTAGTAAAATGGAAATAGTTTTGCAAATCTGCCTCATACAGATGACTACCATTGCTTGTGGCCATGTTAAAAAGATGGAATCTTGTATGTTTTAGTTTCAGTATAAGTCTAAGCTTTTCATTTAATGCTACAGTTTCTTTCATCCTCATATAGTATCAAAAGCTTACTAAAAGCTGTTAGTAAACTTGGAAAGAAATGCATAAAGTTTGTGTTCTTTTGAATGATCATTTGTGTGCATCTAATCAAAGTCACGTTTGTTAACATTATGGTAACACTTTCTAAAGTAAAATATTTTCTTAACACTGTTGCAAGGTGAGGTTCTTTTTATAAATGTTTTTAATTTTGTTTTAAATTACCAAATTTTGGCAAAACCAGAGTAAACTCTTTCAGAGCTTGGAACCAGTAAACTTTTGGAGTGATGTGCCTCCTGGACTGGTTAACTTGTGAGTTATGTTTTAAGACTTAAGAACCTGAGTACTGCAACACTGGAGTTGAGCACAAAATAGTTTTAAATGTTTTACTGTCAAAATCTGGAAGAGACGGTCAGACAAATGTAACTTCAGAAATTTTTCCTTCTTTCTGTTAGTATGACACCTTTGTGTCATTTTGTCTGAAGTGACAGGGTCATGTTTCATGTATATTTTGATCTTTCTCAGCTTTTGCGTAATTCTAGTAACTGTTTTAATGTTTCCACCTCCATTAAAAACAGGCTCTTCATGTGGTCTGACTGCTAGTCTTGACAATATTGGCTTCTCTGAAAACAGATCAGCAAAGTGGTGTAAGATGTGCAGCATCTGCCTTTAAAGATCTGCTAAAGCTGTAGAAGAAGTTTTGCCTCAAGCCTTACTGTGAAGGGAGCTCCTTATCTGTCTGTCCTATCCAGCTAAGTTTATCTTACCCTCTGCAACAGTTTTTAGTTGCTGCTGATGGTTGTTGCCACTTCGTATTGCACTCTTCAGTTTTGACACTCCATGTAATTTATAAGTGAAGTTCAGCCCTCTCAAATCAGAGGGATAAAGGTGTGCTCAAAGGTGAAAAGTCTCTCTCATCTACACACAGGTGTTATAGTTTCTAGGTAAGGGCAGTGGTGTGTTCTTGCATGCTAAACCCAACCTTAAAGTCACATTCTTCTTTCATGTACTCCCAAAACTTTTTCAGTCAGCTGCTGATACAGACTTAGACAAAATTGGCATAACTATTGCGATAAATGAGTACCTTATGGATGGCCTATGTGATAAAGATATGCACTAGAGGACTGTGAGCCAAGAGCTAGCATGGTTTTCTCCACCCTCAGAGAAGAAAATGCTTAATGCCAATTTTGCAACATTGACTTATAGTATGAGGGAGCAGTACAACTGTGATTGAATATGCCTAAATTGGTTATCTGCAGACTTTCACATGCATGACAATTAATACAGAGCTCTTACCCATTCTACCAAAATGGGCAAGCTGTTTATGAAGGTGATCATTATTGAATAGGGAAGGGGTACACCTGTAAAGCAGAAGTGAAATTTTGGAGGGTAGGTTTGTATTTAACTGAATCTTGAGGCTGCACACTTGTTTGTTGTTTTGAACCTAGTTGTTTGTTCCCATGTATTTTTACCTCTGCATGTTTTAGGTGCTATTTTTAATTTTTTATTTTATTTTTAATTTCTGCCTTGTTGAGATTTTAATGGGATTTGATATTTGTGTTTAATTTCTGACCCTAAGATTATTTCTGATGGGCCCTTACTTTCCTCTCTTTCTGTTGTGTCTAGAATGACACACTCTCAACTAATTCCCTCCAGTTAGCTGTATGCAATTTTCTGTTTGAAAAATGTATTATTGTGAATCCAAATCATAGTGCTAACAGATGTGCAGCTGAATATTTGAAGCAGACACTCTGAAATTAGCAGCAAAGCACAAAAGGTTTGTATGTATCAGTGGTTTAAAAAACCCCACTTGTTTGCAAGCATCTACTTCCAGTTTCTTTAGCACAAAGAACTTTGTATGTTTTGGGGCAAGTGTCCTTTATTGGACTTTGGGATGCTGATCCATCGCTTCTTGTTCAAAGTGCCTTTTTTGTTTTCATGATTTACAGTGAAATATTCCTGTGCTCATTAAATAAAATTATATTAACTGAGTTGCTTTCTGTCTTTTTCTTTTCTCTCCCCACACAAAAAGACCTTAAAGACATCAGTCGATCAGCTGCCTAAAACCAACTAATGTTATGTTGCTTAAAAATCAAGATGTGGTTTTGTTTTAGCCCACTTGCCTCTTGAAAGTTGCTAGCTGTTTTATGTGGGTCAGATGGAGACATCTAAAAACTCTGATTTGTCACTTGAGTAATATTAATCTGCTTTATTTCATCTTTAGTAATATAGAGCTCTGTGCTTTACATTATGTTTAAAGTCCTCTGTATGATTTAAAAATACCACTGTTGCTCAAAAGTCATCTTCATAAGTAAAGTTCTCTGGAGTGGTTATGAAGAAAGTAATGTGGGGAGAATCATAACTATATGGATGCCAAAATAGTCCTACAGTAAATGGTTTTGGAATCTGCATGAGTGTTGTTTATGTAAAGCCAGCAACAGGAGGTGTTTGAGTAGCTGTTTATAGTTTGTATAGTAAGCTTGTGTGCTGGATCTTATCATGTGGCAATGAGACACCCTCCTTCTGATCTGGAAGCCAGTGTTAGTGTAAATGTTAACTGCTTGTATTTTATGGTTTGGTTGGAAACTGTTTGATCAACAGTCAGGATACCATCGGTGATGTAGGCAGTTCTTTGAAAGATAAGCACTTTAGTAATGTGTTTGCTGCTGAAGAGAAAGGTAGGCTGTTTACTTGTTGGGAGTCTGTGGTGGCTTTTCAGACCTTAGCTCTTTTTTTCCTTGCTCTCTGACAGCCCACTGCCCAGTTTCCCAGGTTACATTCAGCCCTGGTATATTTCCACCTTCAAATCCAAGGGCTGCTCTGTGAGCTGTGTTTCCTGTTTTCACGGTGTTTTTTTGTGGAAAAGAAGCAGACCAGAGTGAGTTTTCAAAACAAGCTCCAATTATGTCAAGTTGTCATTGCTGTAGCCTTTACGCAGAGTAACTCTTGAACTCTGCAGGCCAGGCTCCACTCTAAATGGTTACTTTTCAGCTTTAGCCCTTTGAAGCTTCTGGGTTTTGCTGGTATAACTCTAATAAATCAGAGAGTTTATGTTTGATTTTAAGCTGTAAGCTGGTGTGTTTGTGCATTAGCCTTTGCATATAAGCACTTAAAAATTTAGTATCTGATTTGTTTGCAGTATTGATTACTGGAATCTTAAAAAACCCACCAGTCTCCTCAAGGAGCATTATTGTTGGAAAGGATAATCAACCTACGTACATTTGGTTGTGAATTACTTTCCTGCAATGTATAGCTTCCTTTTAAGATTTAGAAAAAGTTTTGCATTGACATTTTGTTAATAAATAATTTACTGCCAATTGTCTTATTTTTTCAGCACCTAGATATGGAATGAACTTAGAAAGTCATCTTTGCAATATGAACTGCTATTATTGGGTTCTTAGGGCATATACTTGTTTTCTGGACTTCAGAATCTGATAGATATTTGTTCCAGACAGAATTAAGATCCTGGCAGTTGGTCATCTTGGGACTGACTGTTGCAGGAAGGAAAGGACTTCAATTGGAGTTCAGTAACCTGCAGTTGCAGTATTCCTCTATATTCAACCATGAGACAAAGAAAAATCGTCTTTGTTATCAACACAGAAGAAATCACTACAAAGTCAATATTGATTTTGCTGTTTAAGGTTTGATTTCTTTTCTTAATTCCCACCTAGAATTTCTTGTTTTCTCTGTTATATAATAAGCAAATTTGAAAAGCAGACTTAATCTATGGAGAATAATGTGATGCCCTGTAATTCCACATTAATAGCTCAGAGGGGTATTCTTTTGTGAAGAGAGAGTGTTATTTGATAATTGAAGTACCTGGCTGAGGCATGAGATCGAGCTTCTCCCACTGGTTCAGCAGGGGACTCTGAACATGGGTTACTTGCTTAACTTTTTTATTGGAGTGGAAAAGATGACACTCATTAAAGATAGTCCAACAGTCAGTAAATAGAGTGCTGAATGAGAGCAGCTGAAATGCTCAGAATTTGTAGAATATTAGAATAATAGTGCTTACTGTTTTCAGGTTGTTTTGATTTTGGTTTGGTTTTGGGATTTTTTTTGTAATTTATCTGTCAGTGTAAGCATCACACTTGGTGAAGTTATACATGGACTGAAACAAAGTTTTGTGCTTTGCTTTGCACAGATACCCACAGACAATCTGTCAGAGCTCTGATTGAGCAAGTTGGGGGAAGAATGAGTAAAATATGAGCAAAGTAATAGAATAGAGAAAACAAAGGTTTTGAGTGCTGGGAGGTGAATTTACTTATATTCTAAGCAAAAGATGACAGGAGTAGATGAGAGAGGTGAGGTGGCAGGCACGGAGTTTGCAAAAGGTGGAAGTGGATAATGGGTAGTGTGAAGGAAGAGGTTTGGAAGAAGCCTGCAGTCACAGTAGTACAGAGAAGGTTTCCTGGAAACTAGAGGAGGCCCTCAGCCTTACAATAGGGCCCTGCAGTTGCTCTTTCAAGCTGGAAGCTTGGTTTTCATATTCTCTCCATGTTTCCAGAAGACACAAAAGGAAAGAGCAGATGGCTACCTGTAGCTTCCAGAATGTAAATATCTACATACACAATACACAATCTCAAGGCATAAATTGTGATTTTTAGATCTTTTCTGAGTGCTTCTTAGCTGCTGCTTTTTGACCTCCTTTTTACCCACTGGAATAGTGATCTCTGTATGCCTGTTATCATTGGCTTTGCTTATGCTCCTGCCTATTTATTTTTATTGTTTTTTAAGTACATTTATTTTGGAGCTACTGTTTCTTGGTGGTACCTCATGAGAATATAATGGTAGATTTTTTTTGTTTGGTTTTGTTTCTGTGCTTTGCTCACAGAACTGATACACAGCTCATTCCAAGTGGCCAGGGGAAAGCTTTTATTTTCCTTACTATCTTCTATTGTCAGTGCCAGTGTTAATGGATTGTTTTATTTTGGGGCACGATTTTGCTCAGTAAGTAAATTTATAAGCTGCTGCAGTCAACTGCTGTCTCAGATTAAAAAGCCTGCATTGAGATGAGGAGTTTCCTCTAACTGGAACTGTAGTATACAGTATAATGCACAGGATATGTGCATGGTCTTTGAGGAGAGTGTGTGATTTTTTCTGGGACTTCTCAGATACAGAAAGAATTATGAAAAAGAATTTTTATTTTTTTTTAAAGGAACTTTCTTTTCCTTAACAATTTGGTAATATATTCCTATTGCAATTGATACTTTGTCTTCAGACTAAAAACCAAAATGATTTGAGGGGTTATTTTGCTCTCTGAAGTCAAGCTTATGCTACATAGGATAACCAAAATAAAAAAAAACCCATGACAGCTCAGGGTACTTGGGAGCACACCATAAACACTCAGGGAAGGCTCGGCAGAAGGAAGCCCAGGAGATC